>JAHZNH010001659.1:0-10274 GCA_027744355.1 Tyrannoseira gladiata | reverse complement strand
CGCGGTGGTGTTGCTGCTGCTGATGGTGGCAGCAGCGACACTGGTGCAGAGCTCCCCGGACTGGGAGCACGAGCTCCTCGTGAACAGTTTCAACAAGCGGTCGCTCCTCTACACGCGCAGCCCCTCCAGCTCCAGGTCGAGGAGCGCGCTGATCCCATGGAAGTACCTGGCCAGGCAGGAACAACCCACGTCGTCTTCAACCTCTGTGGAGTCCAATGAGGACCCCGCAACCAGTACCTCTGTCGAGTCGTCGTCGATGCCCGTGCAGTCGGAGGAGGGCGACTCCTCTGCTGAGCCTGAGCCTGAGAGACCACCAGCAAGCGTGCAGGTGGTGCAGGGTCAGAAGGGCGAGTCGGGCGTGGTGGTGCAGCCTGTCAGCTCCGACGAGGAGGAGGAGGAATCCCCTGAGCAGCAGGTCGTGAACTCCCCTCGAGAGCTGATCGAGTTCTCGTACTACCCGATCAAGCAGCACGCGACCCCCGAGGGGCAGGTTGTGTACGAGATCCAGGACACGGACCTGAGGACGTCCCGCCAGGGGTGGGGCTGGGGCAAGGGCAAGAAGAAGAAGTGCAAGAAGGGGAAGAAGAAGGGCAAGAAGAAGGGGAAGAAGAAGAAGGGCAAGAAGGGGTGCACCATCAAAGGTGGGTGGTGGTACGTCTGGGACAAGAAGCACGGGTACCTCGCCGGCAGGTGGGGCGATCCCCCTCCAAAGGGGCTCGAGAAAGAGCACTACCACCACAACTTTGGCAAGGGGGGGCACTCCTATGGGCAGGGGTAGGCCTTCAACTCAAATGACTTCATAAACTAATTTACACTGGATAATTAATGATGGTTTTAATTATGATTTAGGTACGACGGGCACGGGCACATGGGCTGGAAGGTGAAGCAGCACGGGTGGGGAGGTGGTCACCACCACCATGGGGGTCATCATGGTGGAGGGTTCGGTGGTTACGGAGGAGGGGGACCGCACCACCACGCGCATGGCCATCACGGCTGGCACCAGCCCGTCGAGTACTACGGGTGGGGCTGGGCCGAGAAGCAGAAGGGCTGGGGCTGGAGGAGATGAACTAATTAAATGATTTACTTACTCTTTTTGACCTGTGCATTTATTTACTCTCGAGGGGTTCTCATAAATTATAACTACTAGTTTAATAAAGACCAGAGATGTTAAAAGAATTGAAACTCTTGATTTTGTGTACAGTCGTTGGTCATGTGTCGGAGGAGTCGTTGTTGCTCAAAGTGGACAAGTGTCCGCCCCGACAACTCCTCGCGCAGCTTTTCCCGAAACTTACCCGGCTCAAAAATAGCATGAGTGGTGGTGGTGGTGGGGGCTCCTCCAGCGGGTGGTCCAAGTAGACATGCATGCTTCTTTTTTTCATTCTTGCATAGGGCACTCAGGTGTGCATGGAAACTATAATTTATTATTTCACTATTTACAGTATATGGGCCATATAGTATTGCACCTCCTTTTGTTTTTGATTGCTAGGGCGACACTAACCAACCCACACGAATCATGATGATGAACGAAGACCAAGCCAACCTATCCGAATTAAACCTATCGAGCTTATCAGAGATTTTTAAATATTTTTTTAAATGTTCTGTTCTAATCGTTTTCCAAATAAAATGTCTATTTTTGTAATGCATACCTATATAACGGCGCCGTTCATAAAATGCAACGGGATTAGAGGTCTGCCAATTACGACTTTGGTCATTGTCATTGAGCTGCTAGGAATCATTTTTTAAAATTACATCTGGCTTAATTCGCATTCATAAAACTGCATCAACGGGGCTGTCCATAACATACGTTAAACAAACACGTGTGTGTGGATGCGGGTTAAGGCTTTAGCGTGACATGTGATGCTTCCTATACACTTTCCCATCATGTTAGCGCGTATGAAAAATTCCCGCGACGTTTAGTTCGGACGGCCCCAAATAGCCTAGGCCAAGACACAATTTTATTCCATGTTCCTTCCTTCCCACGCGCTGACATTCAACTTGATAGGGTGGTTCCTTTGAGATAAGGCAGAGAAAATTTTCCGAAACCCTCGAGTCCTAATCCTAACGACGGAACTTTTCCACGCCGGGCGGTATTCAGGGCGCGTACGACAGAAGATTACCACTGATTGATTGAGCAGCACAGCACACCACGCTCGTTTGTTTGTAAACAGGGGAGCTCTCGATCACGGATTCTGGTGGGGTAGTACTGCGCACGCTCAGCTTGGAATGCCCCGAGCGTTACGTGATCCCGATTAGATTTTGGTGACGGCGGCTGGTGATGACTGCAAATGATCGAGGAATTTATCCAGATGCACTCGAAAATGCTGAGCTTTTAAATTTTATTGGCAGATATTGCAACACGATCTCGTAAGTAATTAAGTGGGGAACCCAGGCACTTTGATCCCGATGAATGGATTGAACGAGTATTAAAATCGGATTTAATTGCGAGTAATAATTAATGTAAGAGAAAAACATGTTTGATGGGCTCGCATTAATTACACCGCTAATTACCACTCATCTGAATGTTACGGCGAGATTGCGCAAGCCTCACTCTGTTTTGACGATTAAATAAGATCGAGGAGCGGTGAAATATGGAATGAGCTAAAATACTCTGAATCAAAGACTAAGGTTGTTTCGGCGCTCCTATACTTAATTAAATCTGAAGTGTCCACTGAAGTCTGGAGAGATTTTTATAATTGATCGTGTGTCTGGACACCATGGACACCAGTAGCTCCGCACCGCACCAGTTCATCCACACGGTAAACAAAATTAAAGGGACGATCCATTCAGTAAGTAACGCCGGTTGGGGGGTTAGGGGTTAGGGGCAACCGTGACACTCTGTATTAATGACAAGAAACGTGACGTGGGGGTTCCGAAAAATCGATTTTTTTTGCGTTACGTACTAAATGGATGAGCCCAAATCATTTAATTTATCATTGCTATTATTGCCCGTGGCTACGCACTTTAAAATGTAATCTCGAGTGCATTTTCAGTGGCTCAGCTACAATAGTCGCTCGATTTTCAGCAAGTAATTTGTAGTTTGTAGTTTGTAATTAGATGTGATTTAATGGGAAAGGACTGCTCAGTGGATCCGATTTCAATGTGCAAGGACGAGGAAAAGATCGAGCTGCAATGAAATATTATGAAATGATTCGAGAGATTATTTAATTGGAGACGTGCAGGATGGTGTGGAGATGGAACGCGAGAGCGTGTCTGTCTGGTGGGATGGAAGAAAAAAATAGCATGATGCTCATGATCATTCAAAGAAGATCATTATGACACTCGATCTTTTGAGTTTAGTGATTCTTTGAATAAAAAATTTGGCTGGATTCTGAGATTCAGTGTTGCGCTGGGTGTTCGGGTGGAAGGATCGAGTCAGACACAGTCATCGAATCATATCAGTTTAATGTCTGGAGGAAATCGTTCGTGTCTTTAAGTTTCATTCATATCAGCGCTAAAAAACCAGCAAATCTTCAGAGTCAATTCACAAGTTCGCAGCTCTCTTCTCACGGATATTAAATATTTTTAGCTTGTAAGTATATTTACTTAGTTGGGGGGTCCTCATTATTACTGGAAGCTATTTATTATTTCCCCTCGACTGTAATTTTGAGCGTCCAGAGTTCGTTTTTGGGTTAAGGAAATTTTGGTTATGTTTGGAGACATTTTTAAGAATCGAATGAGGGCATCGGGGCATCGTGAGAATCTGGACACACTTTCCAGTATTGATTAGCAATTCCAGTATTAATCCCTGCTGGACAAAGTTATCAGCGACATTGAACCAGCTCCTGAAAGGATTCGTTTGCCTCGAGAATTTTTTTTGAGAAAATAAAGTGGGTCCCGGGGCATCGTGAGAATCTAGACAGCGAGTATTTGGCTCCGCAAAGTTTTTCTGTCGACATACAAAAGTATGTACAAAGTAGTGTGGCGCTCCAGCTAAATTTTAACAATTTTCTGCAGACCCACTAATAATTTATTCGAGTATCCTTGAATCCCCTCCATTTAAATCGAAATTAATGGTTGGTGGAGCGGCAGACGACAGGCCTATTAGTTGTACCATAAGGAAGTGTACTACCACTGACGTAAACTGTAGGCACCGAGGTCAAACTGATTTAATAATTCGATCCAGTAGTGCACCAGCTACATATTTACACGATCTGGACACTAATTAGCCACCCAATTATCAAAGCGGGACATCGAATTGACCAAGTATCTACTTAATGTAGCTGTGCCCCTCTCGCTCGATAACCTTCACATTGGTCTTCTTATCGCGCGACCCCGCACCAAAAGTCTTGGGTCTTGTCTTGACCTTGCTTGATCCCTGAGTTTTAATTGGGATTCCACCAGTCGCTGGAGCCAGTTCCACTGAGCGTGGGGTCCCAGCAGCAACACATTCACTCAGAGTCAGACTTGAAAATTGGAATATTTTGATTGGTTTTCCAGTATAAGTTCCCCAACATGGCGGACGTGGAGAGCGGGGATCAGTCCCAGCAGAGGAGCTCCGAGACCATCCAGCTGAAGCGGATCGACAATGGGAAGGAGAACGACACCACAGTGGCCAACAATGACGGCGACTACAACCCCTACGAGCACAGGAGCGTTCAGCACCCCACCTCGTGAGTTCCAGCAATTCATTCAATTCAGTTTATTTTTATTTATTGGCATCTTTCTGCGGGACGGTCCATCTAGGATGTAACGCCGGTTTGGGGAGGTGAAGTCAGGGGAAACCGTGACATTATGTATTGAAATTCATGACATGGGGGGTTTCGAAAAATCGATTTCTTTTTGCGTTACATACTAAATGGATGGTCCCTGAGCAGATGTTTCTGAAACCATTTCTGGGGGTCGTTGGCAAATTTAAACAAGAAATTAGCAAACCCGAGTTATAAAATCTTCAGCCGCGTCACGATTTCGTGACCTTGATTCAACAAGATAATCTGGGGGGAGGCAAGTCCATGAAGCCAGTTCAAAACTTGTAACTCTTCAAAAAATAAAAATTGAGATCTGCAGATCCCGAGTCCCTAAATTCATTTGAGAAATGCGAGCCCACGAACGAGTCCAATTGTTCGATCGACAGATCGGTAACGGGTGCTCATGTTCACTCACTCACTCACTCACTCAGTGTGTCACTCAGTCAGCATGTCCTTGGGGCCGAATGAATGGGATCAGGGATGGAGAAGCAAGCACAGCAGCTCCAAAAATGATCACTCTCGCGTGAAAATTCCGCTCCGCCAGGCGGATTCCTTCCACCAAATTAAAAATGAAATGAATTATGCTCCAGAGTTCAATGACACTTTGATGATTTGTAGGAACTTGGACACGATGATCCACTTGCTCAAGGGGAACATCGGCACAGGCATTCTGGCCATGCCCGAGGCGTTCAAGAACGGTACTCAAGCACTCCTCCTAATTGAGATTAACTAACTACAATGAACTGAACTAAATATAATCTGCTCATTTGTGTAGCCGGTCTGCTGGCGGGCTCCGCGGGTCTGGTCGTGATCGGGGTCATCTGCGTCCACACCATGCACATCCTCGTGAGCAAACCAATTAACCACAGTCATAATTAAAACCACAATTAAATATTTTAATTGACCTCAACATATCTCTCTAATCCTTTACAGCTCCAGTGCAGCAGGATCCTGTGCCACCGAACCCGTACCCCCTACCTGAACTTCGCGGAGGTGGGCGAGCTCTCGTTCAAGCACGGCCCCCCGTTCATCCGCCCGATCGCGGGCACCGCCCGCATAGTCATCGACTCGTTCCTGTGCATGACCCAGATCGGGTTCTGCTGCGTCTACTACGTGTTCGTCGCCACCAACCTACGAATCGTGAGTAGTTCAGTACCCCCCCTGCATTCTCACTTGACCCCAGACTAACCAATTGTACGCTCCTTCGTAGATCATCCTGGAGGAGTTCGGCTACGAGATGTCAGTCAAGACCTACCTGAGTATCCTCCTGCTCCCGCTGATATTCCTGAACTGGATCCGGAACCTGAAGTACCTCTCCCCCGTCATGTCCATCGCGAACGTGTTCATGAGCGTCGGCCTGGGGATCATCTTCTACTACATCTTCCAGGACATGCACGGCATCTGGGAGGAGCGCGAACACTTCCACGCCGTCTTCAACTCGTGGGAGTTCCTCCCCCTCTACTTCGGCACCGCCATGTACGCGTTTGAGGGGATCGGGATGGTAGGCCCACTATAACCACAGTTATCCATTTAATCCACAATTTAATTTTTAATTACCTGCCCCTTAACAGATCCTCAGCATCAGCTGGCCCTGGATCGAGGGGCGCATCCCCAAGAACGCACAGGTCGCCGCAGAAATCGTCTACCGCACCGTGCTCGTCATCATGACCTGTAAGCACAATTAAATTTAATTATAATTTAACTATGACTGAATGTGACCATTCCTGTTAGACGCCTTCGCGGTGCTGATCCCGAACCTGGGGCTCGTGATCTCGCTGGTGGGGGCGTTCTGCACGTCAGCACTGGGTCTGATCCTCCCCCCGATCTTCTCGATCTGCGCCCACTGGGAGATCGGGTACGGGCGCATGAACTGGAGACTCATCAAGGATACCCTGCTCCTGGCCTTTGGGTGCGTGGGGTGCTTCACAGGCACCTACGTCAGCGTCATCAAGATCATCAACTACGACGAGAGTCTCGATGGCGGCATGGGACACTAAAACCAAAACAATTTACTTTTCTTTTTTGTACATAAAGTATTTGCTGTTTAAATAAACGCGGGTGTTTTCGAAACGGAGGTTGGATCAGCGGGGCAACGTGAGAATGTGCACTGCACATTTGAGATAAGCGTCGTAGCTTCGCATGGGAATCTATGGTGATGATGGGTGTTTGTTGCAGTACTACTGACGTTTCGAAATTTTTTCTTGGCAAGCAGGCTCGTCGGCAGCATACAAGGTTATACAGGGTGTGCCCCATACATTTCAGCAGTTGTACTAGGCATGAATTTATGGTTTCGAGTGCATTCCAGTCATAGCTCAAAACAATGTCCCATTATTTAAATAAGACTTTGTAGATTGAGAAAATTCATCGACTTCTCACTAAAATTCAAAATATCAACTCCGATTGTTTTAGGAATCGACAAAGATACAGTAGAAGTGTTCGACGGGTAACTACTCCGATTGGGCCTATATTTTCCTATTCATACAGGAGCATACTTGCCATTTCAAAGCAGCTAAAACTTTTAACAGATCAAATCCTGATCGACTTTCATCATTCATTATTATTCCCCTGCCACAATTCAAAAAAATCATTTACGAACTCAAAGATGCAGTAAAATTGATTTTGGTAATTTTCTCGCTAAAATCCAAGAAAATTAAAGAATTCCATCCCATTAACTCCGAAAAAATATCTGAATAGAATTCAGTCCCTTCATGTAAGTATCTCGGGAAAATTCAAAATTCCAACGACTATCCGAAATTCATTCAACAAAATAAAGAATGACTAAACTAAATGAATAATTTCCACCCCAGGAATGACAAAACAGCCCTGAGTTCCTAAATTCCAGCATCCCACGAAACCACCCAGTATATATACCTCCAGAGTCGAATAAGAAACTCATACGAATTTAAATTAATTATTCCCATCGCAACAATTAAAAAAAACATTTCATTTGAATTCGAGCATCCCGCTAGTCGCCATGGCCGAACCACCCTGTATAGCTGCATCCTCACTTTATTACAGTGAATCACTCTTGGACGCACTGTTGCGTGCTTCATTGTATTCACAGGTATCCATCTACACGTGAGTGAGCCTCCCGTACCTGGCACAGGCACAGCAGCAACAATGCATAAGCAATCCTACTCCCAGCATACACCCCCACCACCACCAGCCATCCCCATAATCCTTACCTGTTGCTTCTTTTTGGCAGAGAGAGTTAGTTTAGCATAACAGCATATGTATGCACTCCCGTTATGAGGCTTCATTATTGTGAGAACTTGACCCTTTTTTTTGCACTGATCACCACCATCACCATCATCAAGTGAAGAACAATAGCGTTTGCTCGCCTGATTGAACAACCACAACCACCCACCAACCCTTATTCTGATTGTTGCGAAATCCCTGCCCCATTGTTCTACTCGTCGTCGTCCATTTTTTTACTGAGGAGTAGTTTTTTTCCCTTGAATGTCTTCAAGAGAGTGAAATCAATCGAGGGGGATCGTGAACTTCGTGAGCTTCAAATCAGCGAATATTCTAACTGGTCAAGTTCAGGCCTTAATCAAAACTAAATCAACCTGAAGTTCAGTTAAATTAATTGAAGTGAAGTGCAGTTAAGTTTTGGAGTGAAACCAGTGAATTCTTGAAGACATGCGCCCCCAAGCCACAGAATAAAACTCTTCAAAAATCCTCTTCAACATGCCCCCAACGAACGCGAACCCACTGGCCCAAACAACCCCCCAGACGACGGCACCCCCATCCTCCAAAGAAAACAATGCCCCTACTCAACAGCAGCTGCGCCCGCCCCTGTACAACGCGGAGGACTACGCGAGCGCGCTGAGGGGGCTATTCAGCAACACTCTTTCCCTCCCAATGAACAACCCCCCGCCCCCAACCTCGCTGATCCTGGAGCACCACACGACCCATCCCCCCAATCATCCCGGGGCAGGGCATGATCGACATGAACAAGCACATGGGGAAACCGGAAATGTCCATGAAGAAGTTCATCAACGGGAGCGAGCTGCTCTTCAAACTCGAGGCGGACCTGAGGTCGGCGTTCCCCTCGTTCGTCCAGGAGTTTGTCAGTGGGGACAGTGATGGCGTCACTTGTATACTCGATGCGCTGAGGACCATCCACGAGGCGCTGGATCATGTGCAGGGGCTGAGGGAGCAGCGGAAACTGGTGCTCGACGAGAGGTCCTGTGTCCAGTGCTGCGCGCTGATGATGCGCAACATTGACGCGATCCCGAAGCTACTGTCTTACGCACACGGGCTCTACCCCATCGTCCACTGCACCGTCAGCACCAACACCAGGTAAGTAAATTCGTCAACATTAACATTAATGCCACCCCGGGGGGAGGAGATCAGTGAATATTTTAAATTACTTTTGATTCTTGAAGCACGCGGGTACTGGCGCTGGAGATCCTGACCACGGTGTGCGAGCAGGGTGGCGCCGACGCGTACGCCAAGGTCTCGGAGGCCATCAGCACGCTGAGGTTGAGGCTGGGCGAGCCCATCAGGTGCAAGGTGCTCGTGGGGGCGATTTCCAGCGCTGCCGCTGGGGTGTTCCAGGCAACTGGGATCAGGTTCCTCAGGAGCTTCGTGCAGAGCGCCCCCTCAGCCAAGTACAGGGTCTACCTACAGGTCGAGCTGGAGGAGGCCGGGTTCAACGTCGAGGTGCTCAGGAAGGTAGTTAATTAAACGACCCACCCCCCNACCTACAGGTCGAGCTGGAGGAGGCCGGGTTCAACGTCGAGGTGCTCAGGAAGGTAGTTAATTAAATTATAATTAAAGTTAATTGGAGGTTCATTTAAATGATGGGTCTGTGTTGATTACTATAGAGCGCGGAGCTGTCCCCCGCGCGGGAGTCGAGGCTGGTGCTGCAGGAGATCGAGGAGTGGGACCGGGTGTGCGTCGACGTGGACACCGTGGTGCGCCAGAACTCGCAGCTGAGGAACAGCGTGGCCACGTTGCAGCAGGAAATCGCCACGCTCAAGGACAAAATCAAGAAGCAAGAGCATGCCCCCCCTCAGCACCACCACCCCCACAACCACCCTCACCAGAGTGCATCAAAGTTCGTGAAGAAGCGTCAGCAGCAGCCGCCAGCCCGGCAGTTGTCATCAACCCCGATCCAGACGATCACGACGCCAGTGGACTCGGAGGAGGAGGCGGAGCAGATCCACCAGATCCTCGAGGACCTGAACAACATCGTGAACAACGAGATGCTCCAGAACGACAGCTCCACGACCACGGGGTCCAGCTCGGAGATCGTGCCCGTGCTGAACACTACCCGGCCCCCGAAGTACAGCTCGGGGAGGCCTGTGGCGTCCGAGCCGAACCTGTTCGAGAGCGAGAGGTCGTTCAACAACGAACTGGACCCGGAACCACTCAGAGTGAAGCACGTCGTCCAGCAGCTCGAGAACTCGAACGTGTTCAGCACGCTCCCCAACTTCAACACGGGGGGACTCGCCAGCAAGTTCGCCAACTTCAAGAGCAGTAAGTTGGAGAGTGGAGGACCTTCGTCGGGGTGGAGCGACAACCTCCAGGAGCCTGGGAGGGTTAAGAGTTTAGAGAACCTGGACAACTTCACGCTGAAGT
>JAHZNH010001658.1:0-10374 GCA_027744355.1 Tyrannoseira gladiata | reverse complement strand
TGATGAGGGTGACGGTGACGAGGTACAATTTTTTAATTAAATTGCGAAATAGAGAACACCCCCAGGCGATTGTGCGGTGGTGGCTCTAAGCTCCCATTTTGGGGATGTGGGATCATGTCATGTCATGATGAAATAGAACGCTACTGAATGAGAAATTGGACTTTTACATGCATAAATTAAAAATTGTCATTAAGCTGGGGATGGATCGAGGTGGCAAGAGAATTTCTTGAGACCGCCAAAAAATCCAGGAGCTACTATAGTCCAGCAATCCAGGCATTAGATCCTGGAAGTGTGCTGAAGAAAGAGTGCTGGATCGAGTGGAAGATGATCAGTGGCTCCTATTGTTGCTCTCAGTGAAACCTAGCGGAAGTTGGTGGGGAAACGGAAGCGATCAAGCAGTTCGCCGCCAGACCTCACCAAAGAGCTGATGCTCCGCCAAGCCCGAATACGGGATTCCGCTGATGGCGAGCATCTCCGATCTTTCCGTAATGCAATCCATCCTTTCCCAACTCGATCTTGGTCTGTATGGTCGTAGTAAGCCCTTTCTGATATCTGATGCATTGCGATTGTAACTGTGATCCTTTCTTGATGATTTGAGCTCACCAATCACCCCATCCCACCACCCAATGCATTCATATGAGAATGGCTTAATCACCAAAATTACAAAACACAGTTCACGGTTCAAGACGCACAATCAAATGAAATGAAACGAAACGATTAGGGAACTTAATCCTATTCAATATAATGGAGAGAGTAGGATTTAGGCTTCAAAGCAAAAGGCTTTAAAGAACTCAATCATCATTTCGTTTTTTTGTTTCCTAATCCAACTTAAAAGGTGCTAATACCCCGCTAATGAAAAACATAAGCTGGAGGGGAGCTCCAAAAAAGGATTTTAAAATCAAACACCACCACCACCACAACAAAGTAGCCCCATAGAACACGACTTGCATGATGCGTGAACTCATGCACACCATTTAAAACTCAAAACTCCATTTCCACCACCACCACCAGGACAAAGTCCAATCCGTATTTTATTTTGTTTTGGTAGTCACCCCGAACGAGGATAAATTGTTCTGATATTGATGCTGTACTCTCAAAATCCCGTCAATTTTTTATGGAGAGTCTGCTCAATATTCATTGAAAAATCCAATATTGCGTCGAATCCTTCCTCTTCGAATCATTCATCCATCCATTCACAATTTCATTCATGGGTTTGGATTTTGGGGTGCAGGGCTTTTTTACAGGAGCAAGAGAAATTTGTTGAGCTGAGCAGAGTACACGCCCGTTTGTACTGACATGAGTACATTGCATTGCATTGCCCCATTCAATGAACAGAGTGCTTCATTCAGCTCTGGGTTTGGGCCGGAGGATATTCAAGAACTTTTTTTTGGTATCCCATCACCAAAAACTTGAAATATTGCCACGCTCCTCTGTAGTCCTCATTCCTGTTGTACTTTGGGCAAGTCAAATATTGTTCAGCCATCAAATCAACAGAACATAACACTCTAGCAAAATAAAACACAAGACAAGCACATGCCAATAAAAAGCACTACCTATTAACTCAAAGCAACAAACCCAAGCTCTGGTTGTTTGTCCAATGTCGTGTCGTGTCAACTTGCCCACTTTACCATTTCATTTTCACTCTGACAGCGATTGAATCCCATCCACCATCACAATTTACTGCCTTTAAGTAAGTACACGCTCACTCATTTTGTCAAGCTTTGATGGTGCTGGTAATGGGGAAAGGTGCTACATAAAAAATTGCATTTTTCCCTTTCCCATTGCATCCAAGTCGATTTCGATTGAACATGCCAGTCGTCGATCGTCAATTGATGATCCCATCCCTAGGAAAAAATTGAACGAACGAATAAGCGAGTTGAACGAATCTTCCCATTTTTGCTGCTTGATTCATTCATGATGATGGTGGTATTGATGTCTCATCTCAACCTTGCTCACTTGCTCATTTCATTGTCACTCGGTCATTAATTTCCCTTTATTTGACTGCAAGTGTCAATGGTGATGTGATGAGATGTATAATCCTCCGAGTCATCATCACTGTCATCAGCACCATCACCATCATCAACAACATCCCCATCACATCATTTACTGCAGAATCCCACCTCCCACCCTCGTCTAACTCAAACTCATTCAGAGATTCAGTTCTCGATCTTGGCTCTCCCGAATAGTATTTTTTTCGCTGGTGAGTCGAACATCATTTCTCTTCTTCAGTCACTTACTTTTACTTACTCAGTTCCACTTAATTTTTCCTCCATCATTCTTCTTCATTGCGACAATATCCTTGGAATTGGTTATTTCCAGCTTTTTAATAAAGAAGCTCATGCTATGCAATGCAAAGCAATCGCTTGAGACACGACTGGAAAGAGTGTGTCCTCAAATGATTTTTTAGAAATCGGCTCATCTCATAAAATGTATTTGCTTCCTAGCTGAAATGCTAGAGGAATATTGGCGATGGTGACTCTCACTTCATTATCACAGCGCCTCTCATTTCATTGCATTATTTTGCCGGAGTCTTGAGCCCTGGCCCGATTGTCTATTGTGATTGAGTATCCCTCTATGAGGAATCTGTCACTCACTCATTCATTCAGCCAATATATCGCTGCTCAAGTCAATAGCTTTCATTTTTTTAAGAAAGGGAAACCGGGAGGCATTCACTCGCACAATTCTATTCAATTCAACGGATTCATTGAGTTGGTTGGTCTCAGCACCACCAAACCAAGAGGATCGAGTAAATAGCCGACCGAGTGAGTGAATGGGTGAGCGAGCTAATAAGCTGAATGGGATGCCCATCCCTCAAATGACTGTATTTATTTTTACTCTCGCTCATTTACCATCTCACTCCACTCCACTCATCTTCAGGCTAAGCCGAAGTCTTCCCTTTATCGCTATTTCTATAGATTTGGGGTGGGATGAGGACGGATATTGTTGTGATCCGATGATATTGGAGAGATAAACAAGTCATAGGAAAATATTTACGTGTGTCAGAGGTGAATAAAAAAGTTCCTCCTGGGGCTTATTTACTTTCTCCCGCTGAATTAGGGCTCTCTCTAATTATGTATCTAGGATTATCATATTCAATTTCGGTCAGACATGTCGAGGAGAAAGAACAACATCTCCTACTCAAAACAATCGTGCTAATTGCGACAAAACGCTTAGCGGCGCGAAACCCCCTTAAAAACCGTAACTTCTCATATGGAATTTAGACAGGAGCTTTTTGAAGGAGTTTCCGACAAATCAAGGAAAATCAAGGAAGGAGCTAACCCAAGATCAGCTCTGTTCACGGTAAAATTCATTCCGCTTAAGAATCCTCATGAATACGAAATCTCTCATCACATCATGCACTGAATTCTTTGAGACTGCTCCCATAACTCAGATCGATTCCGTTTTCCCTCTTGCTCATCAGTTAATCTTCCTGATATCCCCAACATAATTAATTGTTCTGAGGACGGGGAGAAATTAAAACCGGATTTTTGGGATGCGATTTACGATTGCAAGTAACTAGAGTGCTCGCTTACTTTAGTATTTATCTGGTACGAAAAGCAGTGTGAAATGAATTCATTGCACCACTCACTCACTGGCTATCTCTCACCCTAAATAATCTAAACAGCCGACAACCTGTGAAAAAAATCATTCCTCAGTGCGTGCGCAATGATCACCTCACGCAACAGAATTTTTAATTCTTGAGTCTAAATCAAAAAGCCTAGGTAAATGCAAACAGGATGAGTGGATGGATAACACAACATTCATTTGGTTTGATAACTCAATCGCCGCTCGGCTCACCTCGACTCGACTCGATGATGAGTTGCGGTAAAAGGGCTCGCATTCATTGTTCTTGTTAATCGCGAGCGTAATTAATGCCCCTCGTTCATCCGATCCCGATCCTGTTGAAAACCGTTGTTGACCTGAAGTCATGAAAAGGAATGCATTTCAAATTCGAAAGACAAAACCTTCGTAAGTAAAATACTCATCCCGCCTGTCCAATTTACTCCCATTCATTTCACTCGAGCGGGGTCGATTTTCTCTTTTTCAACAGGTTAAACTCCAACTCTTAAGTACAATTATCAGCAATTTTACACTACTTCATAATCGATTCAGTGCGTACAAGCGATAATTCAGTGTGTGTGTGTATCACTTTACCTAATTAGCATTCATTTAACAGGAAGAATATTAAGGGCCCGGCTGCTTACCACTCATTACCCCTTGTGCATGTTAAATGAGCCGCGACTGCGCACTCTCGTTAATTTGTGATGATTATGATGATGCCTTTTGAAAATTCGGAAAATTAAACCGACGCTTCATAGTGGCTATTGGCTATTGTGCTCACGAATATTCATGAGCGAGGTTCAGTTTATTCAGTTCTGTAGAAATCAGGAAAATTCCCAGATCACGCACTCATTTCATCTTATTTACCCGAAAAATGTTTCATGCCTCCTGCCTCCAATTCGGGATTCAGAGGAGCAACCAAATCCGAAACCAAACTGATTTACGATTTTAGTGCTTGTATCGCAAATTGCGAACAGGTGAATTCCCTTTACTTACCCGCATGCATCTCCCCCGAATATATTTTTTAATGGGGGCTGCTCAATCCGTATGAAAATGGGGATGATTCATAATTCTCCTGTCATCTTCTAATTACGAATTTAGCAAATTGGCTGAGAAAACACGCCAACAAAATAATAGCAATAAGTGGAAATTACTAAATAGAAAATAGTTGTAGTCAGTCTTCCTAGAGGAATACGAATTACCTAAGAAGGAAGGAATCATCAGGTATTCCCCGAGTCGAAAACCGTAATACCGTAAAAATGTTAAGTAGGCACCTCAACAAGTACACAAGTACTTTTCCTCGTGTAAAGGAGGAAGAAGCCAGTTAAGAGCCCACTAACTAGTTTTATTTGGTAGGCAGATGGTAACGTGCTTGTTTCCTCGATCTTGATCCTGAAGTCGAGTTAAATCGAGTGGAGCACTTAGGTTGGTATTTATTGCAACAAATTCTACTTTATGGTTGTCTTCCTACTAACTCGAAACAAAACATGCAATAAATTTGCAAAAAAATGGAACACACCCTTTCCCCTGATAAAGTACTTACAAGGAGATCATCATTTCGGGGCTGTTGTAGTCGTAATGACTTCTTGTACTCCAATCCACTCACCTTCAGCATTTTGTCCATGTGCACGGTGGCTTTCATAAAAAACGTGGATATTTTTACGAGGGCGCAATAAAAAGAAATCGAATGAAATGAGAATGAAGCTGAACTACGTAAGACCGATCGGGTGGATGAATGAATGATTAGGGAAGTAGATGATCCCATGAAATAAGTAGGTACTGTAGCTAGGGTGGAGGTATGTACTCTGGTTTGGGTGCAATGGATAAGCAGCAATGGCATGGCAAAAGCTCCTATCCGATCCGATGGCTGCACCTGATAGCCCCGTAATTAATGAGCTTTTTTTTAGAAGGAACAAAACTGGAAATTTAATATCAGCTCAGCTCACAGAGCTGAAACAGGAAAGCAGGAGCAATAAATTATGGGGGGAAGGGGCAGCAATAAGTAATACTGAGCGAG
This sequence comes from Tyrannoseira gladiata, assembly GCA_027744355.1. Lineage (NCBI taxonomy): Eukaryota > Metazoa > Arthropoda > Collembola > Entomobryomorpha > Entomobryidae > Tyrannoseira > Tyrannoseira gladiata. Next base: position 4,796 of record JAHZNH010001658.1, on the reverse strand, counting down.
CGCATTTTTCATTTTCTGCAATATAATTGCTAATTGTGACAATTAATCTGGGGAAAAACTATTAATTCAGCTGAAGAACATGAAACAAAGGAGAATTTTATTTATATATTGCGAGATGCTCAGGGCGAAAAGCAATTTGAAGCATTTTGGGTCGTAGTCGGAGTACATCCATAGGTACCTCAAGATTAATTGCCGTCCATTGTCTAATGGACGCTTCCTCAGTGTCATGTTCTCAGATAAGGGGTGAGATGACTCGGGAGAAGTAGATTAACATTTCACTGATAAAGTTCACAAGTGACGTATTGGGTGATAAGGGAAGTACTTAACAACTCAATTAAATCCCTCACGGCGTAAATTAGGCATGTAACTACTCAGAACCAGGAGAAGGTCCTGATCATAATGAGGAAGGCACTGACAATGAGTACAGCTTAAAAACAAAAAAATTCTCCATTTCTCATTTGCTACGGATTTGCTTGCATTAGGGAGTTGGATCAAGTCGAATTGAATATTTTCGGGAGTTTCGGTTCAACTTCAACCGGTTTCACGGTTGCACCTTCCCCGAGCCCCGACCATGAAGGCGACGACGGTCATGAGGTGAGGAGAACACGAAAGGGAGGAGGATCAATTAAGGCGATGCGATGCAAACACGCGCATATAATTTGGTGTAGGGATCCGACTCCTCTTGTTTTTGTCATTCTGGCGGAGGAAATGACTCAAATCGAATTTCAATGAAATGATCGAGTTGAATTGGTTTATGAAAATGAGCGCTAACACTGTAACATGTGTCGCGTATTCGGAATCGAGTTTGGGTCGGTTCTTGGTGGGGGATGATGAAAGTGGTGTGGTGTGGTCGGCATGTCGTCATTTGCAATCTGGCGGGCGTAAAAAAGATGAGATGAATCCATTCCATCACATTCCTTCATCTTGGGCGATGGAATGGAATGCTGTCCACTCAATTTTCAATTAATTCCATTATATCAACCAGCGAGAAAAAAATCAGGATGTTTTGAGCGTATTTAGCGGGGAAGATCCCGATCTAGTTTTTTTTGCACTGGCTCTGGCTCGGGTGAAAAGTTGAGAAGTGAGTGAGTACTTAGTACTTACTAATACCTAATGCGGCTTTCTGCTCATTCTTACACCTTCAGGGGATAATTCTTCCATCCGGTCTGGTCCGCTGCATCAGATGTGAGCTCATAGCTCATGCTAAAGTGCACTTCTGCGTTTGTTCCGATAAGACCACTCCCCCTTCTCTGTAGTTATCGCTGTTCTTACAAGGGAAAAAATTGCACTGACTGAATTAAGTAGAAAGGGTGCATTTTTTCTGGAATGGAAATTATTTTCTGCAACAAATTCATTCCGAAGCGAAGGGGGAGGAATGGAAAAGTGGGGTGAAGTGGGAATGGATGAGCAAGGTGAGTGAGTGAGTTGGTCGGCAGCTGACTACTCAATAGGGCTTAACTGGACTATTTACTTGGTCTGGTCTGGTCTGGTCCTGATCCGTCTCATGTGGTGAGGGAAGGTCGTAAAGAATGACGAAAGTTGTTTTGAAGCAGAAGCCAGAGCCAGACCTAATGGATTGATGGGCTTCGCCTCAGCTCGATAATGATACTGGTGTCGGACTAAAGGATGAAAATTATGAAGTGCAGAAATTTATTCCGAAAAAAATCCCCGTTTCCTCATCATATTTTCTTGTAGAGCTGTCAGTAAACAAGGTGGCTGGCTGACCAGCACTCATCTCCATATTTACTCACGGAGCAGCTTGCAGTACTCCGGAGGAAGGTGAGAAGGTGCGGGTGTGTGAAAACCAGTAATTTTCATCATCGCTTCACTCCGAAATTAGCATTCGAAATGGGTAGTGAAACGACGCATAATGAGCTGAATCGATTAGTTTTATGGAAGGAGTGAAATTAAATAGATGGAGATGGAGAGGAAGAAAAAAAAATCATCGATTTCTAATTAAAACCCGACAGTCGCCCAACCAAGCAGAGACAGAAGCCGTTTGGGGCAATTTGGGGTAAAGTGGAAGGAACAAGAAGAAGAATAATAATAAAATTGATTTTTTTCTGCCGTTGCTTCATCAAAATACATCTGCAATTAGCCGGTGGGGATGAGGTAGGGAAGGAGGTCGTTATAAAAATTGGGTACATGGATTCCTTACTATTGGAACAGGAAATAAAAGGGGAATTTTTTCCCGAGCAGTACCACAATTTGCACTTAAAATTCTGAGCGAAAATTCCCCAAGAAAAAAAAATCAGCTTGGCTTGGTGGTGGTATTGGTCAAGTTTTCAAGGTATCCATTTCTAGTGGGAAATGAGTGTGCACGGTTGAGCTTGAGCTCCTGGTTCGATCGTTTGTCGAAACTTTGTTGGGCTTGAGTAATTGCCCCTGAACATGAGAACAAAACACGGCAAAAAACAATACTTAATTGTGAGGGAATAAGAAGCTGAAGCTGAACTTGATCAACAGCAGAAGACTCAGAAGAGGTGCTAATAAATTACATCTCGTGATTCATAACTCTAATGGAAAATTATCTACCTTGGATGATGATGATCATCCATCCTTGGATAATTATGCATATGCTCCGAGTAAACTTGCAACGACTTCTTGTAAACGATGGCTTCACTTCACGAACTCCACCTCAGCATGGAACTACTGAACATGGATTGCCCCTTGTCCCTCCTTCTCTGAAACACTCAGCTGGCGCCTGGCGCTTCATATGCGTCACGAAACCTCAATAATTTGTTTGCAATTTTTCTCGCGAAAACAAACAAAACAAGAGAAGTCTTCAGTAATGATTCGCATTTGATTCTTTAGAAAATTCCCGTGTCTTAAGCCTTTCATTTCCACAGAAGGGCTTAATTTTACCCCTTTTTGCTATTTATTTAATTTTTTGGGAAACTGGTGTTAGCAGTGCCTCGACTCAGGTCGTTTCGGATTGGATTACATTTACAACCCCAAGCGGAGTGTGGAATCGACCATTGATGCAAATATTGAATTCGGCATTTACACCTTCAATCCTTGTGTATTTACAAACCACGAACAAGTCATCCACTCAGTCAGTATCCAGTTCCCCTCAGCGGTGGTGTTTGGTGTCGTCGGTGTGGCACTTTTCTCTTCAGTTGGGGAATCTTCCTCTCCATCTTCGAAAATAATTTTCTCAGTGGGCAGAAAATTATCTCGAGAAAGTATTTCATTTTGCCACCTCGCTCACTCATTCACCTTATCTCCCTCACCCTCCAAGTTGGATTCCGGCCGGAGTTCATATATAGTGGTACAATGACTACCGCCGCCAGTTTAAACCCCCGAAAAAAATGTTCTTTTGAGAAAAAACGAACTCACACAACCAGAATGAAAGATTAATTGCGGTTGATAGCCATCTCCCTGATTATCTACAAACACCTCCGAAATCCTCTCCTTCATCCACTACGGCTTTGGGAGACCAACCTCACTTTTGAAAAAAAAGTCCCAGACGTCTTGTTCGTCCCCCCAGTCCCATATTTTATTTCGGATAGAACCGGCATCACTATAATGCATTGCATCCAAGAAGTCCTCAATCCAAAGTAAAATCTACATCACATCATATTGTCATCGTATGAATATTCATGAGCTGTTTTTTACAGCCAATCCATCCATTCATCCAGTTCCCTGCTTGCAAGGGAGCAACTGTCCTCTTTCACATTTCTTTTTTGAAAATTATCACCAAACCAAAGAGATAAAAGAACCGAGTGAGCTGAGCTGATGCAATGGATCATCCGGGACAGAAAACAGGGACTGCCATGCCATGCCACCACCACTCAAGCTTTAGATCAAAGCCACGGAACAGAACAGAATGTGAATCTGGTGCTGGTGGCGAATGAGATTTACACGCGAGATGACAATCTGAGTGTGCATTATCTCCTGTAAATCTCCCTTTTTACAGTTTTATAACTGTAAAAATGAGGTAGGTGCTGCAGACTTTAGAGCGGGGAATATACCTAATTCGTGTTCGTGTGAAATAAGCTGAAATGAATGAAAGGGTTGAGTTGAGGTTGGTTGGTTTGTTAGATGAATTGTTGGATTTCGGATTGGATTTTTGGATTAAAGGCTTCCCAGTTCATTCTTAGGCGGATTGTTCATTTTCACTCCATCCATTCATTCATTTTTCCCCCGGAATATTTGTCTGAGCGGATTGTATTCCCTCCCCACTTATTTTTCTTCTGAGTTTTGAATGAGGTGGAAAATATTGTGGTGGTTGCGGTGATTATTCATTTTTTTTAAACAAAAAAGGATTATGTAAGTCTTTAAAGCTGGATGATATGATGAAGAAGAAAGAATGAGCTTGGAGCCGGAGTCTTTATTTTTCCCAGAGATGGAAAGATTCCCCAGAAAACATGAGATATAATATATTATGGCGGTGGGATGGTCTGGAGGCTTTTTATGACACCGAAAAGGCCACCAGCGGTTGTAAAAAGTGTGGATGAGATGAGCTATCTAAGTATCATAAAGAAAAAGCGAGATTGTTTGGGAAGATATGCATAAAAAAGATGATCTCAGGGAATGGTCTCCCCTTCCCCCTGGAAAAAATATACTTGGTTTGGTGTCTTCAAGAATCTGCATCTAGACACCTTCCTTCTCCGCTCGCTCCCTTTTCCTGACAAAAAAATTTTTCCCATGAAGTGAAGCTTTGGTTTTGGTGTGATGTGGTGTCAAGCCGCAGAAGATGAGATGAGATGAGATGGATGATGATGATAAGAGAGGGGTAATGTGTGATAGTGCCATTTGGAGATTTGAACAAGCCATTTTCGCACTGTAAAAAA
>JAHZNH010001657.1:0-11706 GCA_027744355.1 Tyrannoseira gladiata | reverse complement strand
TCCATCGCTATTTCTCTCTATTAGCACAATAAACACCGGGAGATAACGTTCGTACCTCTGTTTACCTCTCCGAGCATTTATTACAGCTCTCAACTCAACGCATTCGAATGTGAGCCACACTGCTGCCATTCATCATGCACTTTCCTCCCTTTTTTTTATCATGGTGCTCGTGCCCAAATAGGAAAATGGATGAAAAAAATATGACAAAAACCCATAATGGCCCTTTAATGTATGCCTCCTCAGTCGTCCATTATAAGTATCTAAAGTGAGGATGTGGGAGCATAGCACTCACTCCCGGAGCCATATTTTGAGAGAAAAATGGAATCAGGTAAAAGTTATTTTCTCCTCTCAATCTACACATGCAAGCGAACGTGCATGCCTATTCATTTCCCTTTTTGCATAGTGGAAAAATGCTTCGGACCGAGTGAGTGAGTGAGTATTAGTTAGTTAGACTTCTCATTTTTCTGAAGGTTTCTTTGCGTGCAAAAATTATTTGAAAAGTAAATCAGCCATCAGTTATACGCTCTTTCATGGCTGCTACTGCTACTGCTTGGGACTGGACTGCCTTTTTCTCCTTTCATGAGAAAAAGTGACTTGATGCTTAATCAAGATCAAAAGAGACGATCGGAGAAAAAAAAGCAGGAAGAAATATAGTGGAGCGTTAGCCGGCTATTTATTTATTGTATGATTCCTGCTTTGTGTCCCTAACAAAGAATTAACTTCTAAAAATGAACAACAAAATAAAGAAAATGCATGTCGTAAAAGTAGTGGGAGTTTTTACCGGAGCACTTTTTTACTCTTTTACTAGCTACCATTTTTTTCTCAGAAGGAAAGGCGTGCAGTGGCTGGCGGTTTGGAACCAAAGTAACGGGGAAAGCATTGAAACAGGGGGAAAGAGAGAAAAATACTTCGATGCGATGCTCACTTTTGATAAATCTCAGAGTCTCAAGTTCCACCAGAGAAAAAATAATAGGTTGACTATGACCAGGCCAAACTGATGGTGATGATGATGGAACTCCAGGATTCAGTTTTTTCCTATGACCGTAAAAAATGTGGGAGATTAAAAATAAAAGCTTTTCCCTTGCTAGTGCCGGTCGTACTGGTAGATGATATTTAACCTGGATTTAGTTAAAAAAATTTTGAGGTAGTTGAAAACTCCGAGGTGAAAAAAGTAAGTACAAAATCTTGGTCCTTGATATTATTATTTTTATGGTGCGCTGGCCAAGGTAAAAGGGAACGGTGGCGTTTTCCAACAAGTCAGAGAAGATTAGAGGAGGAAAGGCTTTATTTTTCCCAGTTGTTCCTTCACTTGTAAGATCAGATTACTAATTAACGTTATTGGGCTCGACTAGATAACGAAGAAAGCGTATAAATAATATGGTTTCACCAGCTTTCCATTGAGTGCATACCCACGAATCAAGCTTTAAGTACAGCGATCGTATGTAACATGCAATAAAAACGGAGAAAATGGCAGAAAAAAAACCAGTTGGAATTGGATGGATGGATGCATGCACGACGACGACTCGACAAAAAAAGCAACCAAAATGGAGTAAATAATTTTCCTACCACCACTCCACTCAACTCAACTCCACTCACAGTCATTATAAAAAATAGGAAGCAAGTAAAAGTTGCGAGAATGAGGTTGCACATTGAAAAGTATGTTTTTTTCAGAAGGACAAGTTTCTCTTTTACGACGCTACAGAGAAAAAGTGTGGGTGGGCAGAGCAGTAGTTTTCAACTGAGAAAACAATTTTTAAATTCGTTTGATTGGATGAACTGCTCTACTGACGTAAATCATTTCCTCAAGTTTTCACTCCATGAATAACATTCCCTTCGTGATGAGAACTACGTCTACCTGTAAACTACAAACGGACATAAATATTTGGAGAAGGTGAGGTGAGGCAGAGAAAGCATGCGGTAATGTTGCTCGTGTATGGGCGAAAGATGGCAATAAAAAGTTGGTATTTGCGTAACATTCCAATTTTTCATGCCCCCGCTATAAACCCGAGAGACGTCACTTGTTTATCACAGATTTCATTCATTCAGTGGGTGAGTAGCTCGTAAGTATTCATGTACGGAATGGAGTGCGATCATATCATTCAGGGGAAGTGGATGAATGCGTGGACTGGATTGTATTTCGAGGGGGATATTATTGCATAAATAAATATTCGTCGTTCAATATTTTTTCCAGGACCAATCACAATCGCCAGATGGCGATTCACAGGCTCATAAAAGCGTGCAAGACAACCGGACCTGACCAACCGTGAAGTGGGGAATGGGAAGAGGTAGGAGTGATGAAAGTACTTTTGTGGTGGGAGAAAATAATCTCGCGAATGGGAAGTAAGTAAGTAAGCGCACATTTTTTTGCACGGGGAAAAATAAGCTTGGTTTTGCCTACTAACCGCGGCTTCGCCTCCTGTTCATTGGATAGGTACATTCGTCGAAATCGTTATAAAGAAATGACCCTAAGGCGCAAATTAATTCGCCGACGTAAATCCTCCCACATAAGTATTCCACTCGCTGGATTGGAATGAGAACGCTGCTCCTGAAATGGAATGTCGATCCCAGTTTTGAAAAACCGGGTATGTGGACTCGGGACGTAAGCCGTCTTTTGCAAGCATTCACATTTAACTCTGACTTTTTTATTTCGTGCAACAATGAGCACGGGTCTATTAGGGAGTTGGAGGCATTTACCTAGAGTATGCGAGTAGAGATTGCATTTGACAGTGCTTCAGATAGAATAAATAGGCCACGGGAAGCAAGTAAGTAGTCAATGATTTCTCAGTTTGTTTATTCATAACCAATCAAAATAAACTTTGGATGGATAACATAATTTCCCATCATCCCCAGCTGGAAAATACGAGCTGACACTGAATCCGTTTTGCCTGAGGTATCAGAATCTGAAATTTACATATTGAGGTTAGCTCATCTTCCAAAATGGCGCAAAACGGATAGGAAGAGGGATACAGTTTTTCCGCAAGTATCAGTCGAGAGTTGCGGATTTATTTACGGTAGTGTAAGTTCGACCTATAGACTTGCTTTTTTTCATGATGAATGCCTACTTTAATGATGATTCTATTGTGAGCTACTTTCTACACGTTAAAGGGTTAGTCCTAATGAAATGCATATTCGAATGACGTTGGTAGGTCTTCAGTCTTCAAAGGACTTTCGAAACGCGGCGAAATAATTCCAGCGCGGATTGTGGGACATGGATTAGATTTCTGCAAATTCTTCTGGCGGGAAAGAAAGGGAAAATGTCATTAAGAAAGCACAGCTCAATCTCGCAACTCGCTTTCTCAATTATTGACGACTTTTCTCTAGTTTATTGGCCATAATCAGCTCTAATTCCGGAATTATGGAACTAACCAACCAGAAACGCTTAAGCGAGAATAGAAGCTGAATGCTTTGTTGGTTTGGACTGTAGTATTTAAGTAGAAGTTGTGAAGGGTGGGAGACAATTTACCATACCTATCCATTAGAAAAAAGGCGGCTTATTACGACTTGCTTGTGTCAATGCCTACTTCCAGCGTTGCAGATTATACTGGATGAAATCCCACCTCAGTTCACTAATTTTATGTGATTTTCCTCCCCGTAAACTAGCGAGCTTGGAAACGTAGTGTAGTAGTCGCTGTCGCATTCATTAACCCAAAAGTTACATGTAAGAATGTGGTATAGACACGTTCAAGTAGTTTTCAAGTTCAAATGAATCTGCGACAGTGAAAGCTCAAACCAGTCAGAAAATAGTCGCTTGGATCACACTTTATTGCGGCTCGTCTCCAGAAAATCGCGAAAAAAGAGGGGAGTGAGTGAGTGAGTTAGTGTGGCATACGTAGTCGTGGGCAGGACCTACTAGCGGGAGAAGAACTCTTGGTCTGGTAGAGTCCCAGCAGAATTGTAACGTCCAATTAAGAAGTTTTTGCTGAATAGAAGAGCCAAATTCAATTTAATTGCTTCCAATCTTGGGTATTTAACGGGAAACCTGACAAATGTGCACACACTCCACCACACACAACCACACCACATCAAACCACTACCCCTTCGGCGGGCTGGGCTGAGTGAGTGAAATTATTTATGTGCTTTCATTCATTCACTGTGCCTCGGTCGGAGTCTCTTTTTTCAATTTTCCCGAGCAAATTATTGCATTACATCAAATAGAAAAGAAGGTGTCAAAGGTCGTGGCTTTGTGACCTACTGCTGCGAAAAGTTTGGGCAAATGGAGCAGAAAAGTTTTCCCCCTTTTATCTCCCACAATTTTATTGTACACTTTCTGGTAATTGATTAGAATTATATCTACTTAGGTTGTTCAATTGAAAACTGCACGTATTTAAGCGCTGAAACCCAAGTTCTGCTAATAATGGCGGCGCAGCTGCTAAACTGGGAAAATTGGACTTATAATGGAAGCAAATAATGTCGGAAAATGCGCTGATGCTTGAAATACATATTTAACGTCCGAAACATTTAATAGCTCTTAAAAACTGCGACTTTTTAAAGGCTCTAGAAACTTAGCATGTCCAAAAAGTGCACTGCTAATGAAATCTTTGGATTTGCTACTCCATCCTTACCCAATTACACACTGTATAAAAACGCTGACATTTTCAAGTGCTTTCAATAAACGACCCTTGTTGATTCCAAGAATGGATATTCCTTGAATTATTATTTTTTGAATCAAATTCATTCAAGGGAAAGTTTGAAGGTCGCTCCCAAAAAAATCTTGGAGCGTTTTCCTTAAGGGAGCACCAAGCTAGCAATAATTTTATTCATGGTTGCAATGCAATGGCTTTACGTAAACCCGAGTCGTTCAGCATTGAACTCTTAACGAAATGGAAATGAGGGTCTAATGCAATAAAAGTACTTTTCTAAGCTCTCCGCCAAAGTGTTCCACGGAGTGGGGAAGTAACCGCTATTAGCCCACACAACACACGCTAATTTTCAGCCGCTTTCATTGAGGAGCTCAAACAACTCCAGTGAGCATCGACGAAGTTAAAGGGTACGGACTTCGATTTAGGTAAATCTGAGGAGGAAGAGAATTGTTAGGGACTCTGGGTTTTTATACAAACATCCGTGTTCTTCTCCACTTTAATATGCTTACTTAATAAAGGAAAAAAGGAGGAAGGTGAGTGTGTGGTGTGAATTTGCGTCTTCAGTCGGCGACCGACTTTTTTTCCGGCTTTGAAAATGAGCGAGCCGCGACGCAACCACTGAGGGAGTGAGAAGACAGTGTTCTGTCACTGTCGTCCGCGCATTTTTCACTCGTCCAAGAGTTTTTCATGATGCTCCCTATTTTTCTTGCATCCTTCCCACTTCCGCCTATAGAGCGTATTATATCCTGCTTTTCACGCACGTATTCGGAACAGGGAAGGCGCGAGGAAGGGCTTATGGAAAACACCCATTAGGTACGCAGCATTTCAGCGTTTTATCAAATGTCTCCTTTCGCATCATGACGGAGTGGTGCATTATAAACTGACACTGGGAATCTAATAACCTTCCGCGGGAAGACACAATGAGCTGTCACGACTCGTAAAATAATCCTATTTTTATTGAAATCTACTCATTGTTCAAACTTTCCCCATTTTCACCGCCTCCCTCCACTCTGCAAAACATAGTTTTTGGGATGGTACGCTCAAGGATTGGGAGCAACGAGAAATAATAATAATGCGATTGTTTCAAATGTGCCGCACTAGTCCGTAACCCGTTTATGTGTTTTGGAGTGCTTATGATGATGATGATGGTAGTGGTGAGGCAAATCACAGTGGCTCGTTCTAAAGCCGCGTGCTGGGATTTCATGAGTGTAAAACCGATTATGAATTTTCCTAATGCAATGGCTCAATCGCAATGAATGCAAATATGCCTCATTATTAGTATTTCCTGAGAATGCCGACATGCGAGTTCTAATGTGGAATTGATTCTGTATTCAAAACCATTCTTGATTCCAGAACCCGACAGCTTCCAGTGGGTAAGCAAGGAATTGTGGATAGCCTTATTGGGATACGAAAGGTTTTTCAAAAATAGTCTTGCTTTTTTACCATGTAAGTAGATCCTCAAAAATTAAAGGAAAGGCCGTGCCATGCTCCATAAGATACATAAGTGTATCAGAAGTCGATTTAATGTATTTTACACAATGCCGGCTTAATGTGATGTTACAAGTTGTACTGTTGTAGTCTCTTTCTTTCACATACCGTCAAAAGCTCATGCTCCATAAGATACATAAGTGTATCAGAAGTCGATTTAATGTATTTTACACAATGCCGGCTTAATGTGATGTTACAAGTTGTACTGTTGTAGTCTCTTTCTTTCACACACCGTTAAGCCGGGAATGAACGGCATCGCAAAGCCGCTTAACTTTGGTTTTTGACACCAGCAATCTTGCAAGTCTTGAGAAAGCTGAGTGTGTATTTACCAACTTATTTCCTATCCTCAACTTATATCCGTAAAAATGTGAATCTGATTTGTAGCTTTTTGCAACGTTCTACCACAAACATTGTTGCAATACATGTCACCATTGTCCTAAGTGACCCTTAGGACAAGCATGGAATGAGGTTGTAATTTTAAGCCACGCTCAATCTTAATTCACTGCGACACCAGGAAAATTTAATAGCCGTGCATCTAAAAATTCCACCTATATGTTTTCCTCATTAATTGTCGACCAAAATCAATTTCATCGTTTTTCTACATTAAATACTTAAAACTGGGTTTGTATGAGACGTTGTTAAAATAAATGAGTTTCCAGGAGAGTAAGCTGAAGCCAAAAGAATAGATTCTTCATTTTTCAATTAATTCCGTCCCTGTACGTTTCCTAAAACTTTTCGGTATAATTTTGTTCTTTCCACATATTAATTCATATATACATACATACTTGTATCATATTTAATAATGTTGCTTTCTATATATGTATGTGTTTACTCAGACTGTTTACTAGCTCAGCGTACAAAATCCATGGCAACGAAATCAGGAGAAAAATATCTTACATCGTTTTTCCAAAACTTTCCACTACCAACGACGATAATGTTGTCCTGCGAATCTGCCGAGATTCAATTGCGTCAATATGCCTGTGTGACTTATCCAGGCTTCATTTAATTCAAAACTTTGGGCGAAACCATAAAAGGGGCAGATTCTAATCGGCAGTTTCTGGAAGTTCTTTGAGGGAATTTTGATGATAATTTCTTTGAAATTCACATTCATTTTTCATGCATTAATTACCTTTGCCACGAGGAGTGCGAGTTAATATGGCTTTTTTAATCACTGGGAATAATGTTGAGAAATCCGACAAGTATTCGCTTTCAGTATTCTTCTGGAACAAAACTCGTATTTCATTTTACTACGTTTGACATCTAACCATGTGATTTTTTTACCTCACAAATCTCTTTGCAAAGTTCAGAATTTTTAGTTAAATAGAATCTAAATTAGAAGCCGTATGATTCCGAAAACCGTAAATTACTGTGATTTCTGACAACTTTTTCCCGAGTCGCTTCAAGTCTTCAGTTCAACACAAATCTAATTTCACCGAGGTAGATAAATATTTATCAACAGTTTGAAATCATTTAATTATTTTTTCCGAACGAAACCATATCAGTTAACTTGTGAAAAAACTAATTTCTATTCTCTCAGCAACCCATTGTTGTACTCACATAAAAAATTTGGAAACATCTCAAAAATTTTCCCAAATACATGTCTAATGGCTCACTATCGACAAGCCAGTGTAGGTTCGTAAGTTTTAAGGTACCAATGCATAGAAGTAAGGGACGATTTTTTCACACTCTGTGCATTGCTCAAGTCTCGGTCCTGGCATGGATGAGAATGTCGCGTGGTGGTTACAATGTCTTAATCTAACCCAGCTTTGCGGGATAAGGGAGGAATCACTTGCCCTGGAGGAGAAGGGATAATAATGAAGCGATAGCTTTCATTACTACGTGTAGGCTGCTCAGGACGTGTTCATCCTAATCCTTCCTTCCTTCCCTTTCCCGGATTCATTCAACGTCAGAAAATTCGCAAGTACACCTTTCTTCCACTATAACGCCCTAGGTATTACAACATTAATCCCTTTCCCCTTTCTTTATCGTTCTCCCCAAGTCCCTTAGGTCTCCCTCCTTTTTGGCATATCCCCGAAAAAAATGCTCCGCATGGCATGTCATAATGTCTGCGTGTTTTTTTTCTCAAATTCGATTTCACCTAAAAACCTTTTCTCCACAGTGCCTCAAGTTTTGTATTGCAGCATTAAAGGGGCATAAAATTCTTTGGTTTTTGGTTTTGGTTCGTGTGTGCGGTTTTGGGAAGTTTGTGTTTGCGTCTTAGATTTTTGAGCAGTGGCTCTTTCAACATTTATTTCATCATGCGTAAACGTAATAATCCCGAGAAATGTTTAAGAACTTTGATAGCGATCATCATCATCATCATCATCATCATTGTTTCACTATTTTCCAAAGAAGAAGCATAAAAAAAAGTTCTCTCTCTCAGCTTTTTCCTTTCATTCAGGGCTACAGGTTCCTCCAGTATAGTGGTTGTCACAAGATGTTAAAAAATTGAGCACGATTTCCCCAGTGCTCACCTGAGCATATGCCTCTGTGTATTTTCCCTTCCGGTTGAGCGAGTAATAACGACGCATTCCCCGAGAAATTTCATAAACAAATTTTGACATGATACACACTCACACACTCGCTTTCACATGTGCTTCAGAGACGAGCCCATCACCATGAATCTCTTTCCCTGCAAATACATATCCCACTCGACCCTCCCCAACCACACCGATTTTTTTCCAGTTCTGCGCGATTTAACCCATCACATGGAGAGATTCTCTGGGATGTGATGTTTGCTTATACTTCAATTTCTCTGTTGACAAAACATTTTAAAAAATGTATTATTATATGGAGGGAGAAAAAAGTATAAGGAAACATGGGTGAACCTTCACCAGAGAGAAGGAAAAAGAGTGTCCTCTTTATCCATATTAGTCTGGATGGTGAATGATACCATGAAAATTTCTCCTGCTCTCCTTACTTTGAGGTGAAGCACGTACGTCCAGACACGGAGCTGGATTGTTGCTGACACAAGTTTTTGGGATGGCTCAATGAGTTAATTTAAATAACAGTGTCATAATACGACACTATTATAGTTTTACTACTTCTACTACTACCGTAGACTACCTCCAACCGAACCCAAAGATAGACGCGTGAGTCTCAGTTTCCGAAGAAAAGAAGAAAATCTGGGGACAGAAAAATGAGCATAGCACAAGTACTTATCCCTTTCATCTATGTCTCCTAAAGATCCCATTCTTTGGAGAGTTGGACACGAAAAAAGCAATTGTTTGCAGGTATTGAGTGAGCCAGGCCAGACCCAGGGTAGGCTTGTATTCCACGCAGTAAAGTAAACAAACTGGGCCAACTTTTGTGTGCAGAAGATGACTATGTATGGGATTTCCCTTTTCCCCTACATTTGTCCTTGCTTTTTTGTTCCTGATGAAATAAAAAGAATGGCTGACATTACTAGCACAAGACAAAAGACTCATTCCTACGTGGCTCATTCCGAAAAAAGTAACCTAGCCGGAGTGAAAGTTTCCTGAGCAGAAATTGGCGTTTCCAGTTTTCGTTAGTCAAACTTTTTACGTCCTATCCTTTCCCCATTTCCTCTCCGCCATTCATTCCACTCCACGAAGCCAGTTTCAATCTTTTCCCACTGTTATTTTTTCACCATTGTTGCTTCTGCCTCTCGGTTCACTCATTCACCGAGTAGAATGCGGAATCGGTTTGTTGCTGCGTAAGTTTTTATCGCGTGCGCCCACGCGATTCATACCTACGTGGAATTTGAGTAGAGTCCACGAATGAATCAAAAATTAGGGAGTGCTTAGCAAAACAAAAAAGAAACGGGTTGTTTTTCCAGTTTCATCTGTTCCACCATGGACCGTGGAAAAGTACACAGAAGTGGAATAAAAAGTGGAGCCGCTAGGACATTATTAGAAGCTCGTAAAAACGCCTGCAGCGGAAGGTATGATCCTTCTACATTCTAAAATAACATTCGGAGAAAGGTAAATACCCGCTAAATATAAAATTTCATTGGAAAAAAGTCCCGCGGTGGATAGATTACGTATTTTTTTGAAGAAAATTATGAATCGGAGGGAAGACTGATAAGTGCACGGTGACCACTATTGGAAAAAGAGAATAAATGACCTATCTAAATTAGAGAGAATAATAAATAAAACCTGAGGACCTAAGGACTACCAGCTACTACCCACGCACTTGGTACATGAGGACTTTTTTTGGAACTTCATTGTCATGAGGCCAACCGCCCCCACCCACAACTCAACTTCATATGTATGGCTTCTGATTTTTCCCCTTTACATGACGTATCCCTGCTTGTTACTACCGTCCTTATTTAATTTAGCGAAAAGCGATGATAATTTAATTAAATGACATGATAGCGGTATTATTCTAAGGCTACATAATAAAAGTTGGCAGCACCTCTCTGATTTATATCAGTTCAGGCATGAAAGCAAAGCGGTGGAGGGAAGGAAGGGAGGAAAAATCTAAGAAAAAAATTTCGCTCTCCCCCAAGACCGACGATAAAGTTCACCTTTTAATTTTCTCCCTTCTTTATGCACAGCCCTATTTTCATCATCTTCATTCGAGAAGAGTGTGTGAGTGAGCTATGCCCATGCCGGACGAGGGGGAAACACCACACCACCAGAATTTATCTATGTGCTTAAAGTTTCCGTCTACAACATCAGGACTTTGACTTCGCTCAGTTCCTCATCTTCTCTTTGATGATTACAAGTTGGATGTAGGAATCGGGACTGGAGGCCTTCACCGAGGAAATGTGTCAGTTTGAATCATAAAGAAGGGAAACTCAGCATCTTTATTATTACTTTGGTATTTTATGAGACGTTGGGGGAAGTCGGGACACAGACTTTGCACACGGAGGAAAAAAAAAGTGGTGAATGAGGTAAAAGAAGCTGAAGTAGTAGTAGGGGTAGTACTAGTAGTAAAAATAATGATGACAATGTCTTAAATGTCAACGGCGCTATTGCCACCAGACGAAAAGTAATGTTGAAAGTTAACGGAAAGTCCTAAAAGCCCGCATTATTGCTGCAGCGACCTGTGTAGACAGATGTGACTCAAGCAAGGCCAGGTACATACTGACTCTACTATGCCACCGCCGGATCGGAGCAAATGAAAGGCGACGACGGAAGAAGAGGGAAAGAAATGAAGACGACCGAGAAGGACAACGCATTAATTTATCTCTCCAAGACGGAAAGACTACTTAACTCAGAGCCAGTCCTAGTATTCATCAGGGTGATATGCTGATGATGATGATGATGAAGAGGAGGAGGAGGAAAAGGGAGATGATTATGGCTCACATGTTTATTATTAAAACTACGCGATACATAAAAATGGTAATGAGATGACAAACCAACACACAACACCAGTGCTTGGCTCAGGCTAAGAGTAGATTCATGCATGACATTATTTTTTTTTGCTCATTTGTAATCACTAATTAGCACCGCCATAACTTTGGTGGATTAGAAGTTAAGCATCGTATCAGGTTATGAGTGTAGGTAATTCTGTCAAGCGCCGCATACAATATCACTTAAAGGACGTGTTAAACAGGCACAAGCTAATTAAGGTTTTGTCTTGATTACCTGCCGCTGAGAAAGGTATTTTTAGAGGACGATAATAATTAGAGCTTCATGGATTGAGACAAATGGAAGCGATGAGCTTGGTC
>JAHZNH010001656.1:0-20723 GCA_027744355.1 Tyrannoseira gladiata | reverse complement strand
ATAAGTATTCCATTCCATTTTCCACAGCGACCGAGTCGCGACAGTTTTTCCCTCCGTCTTTCTTTTCACATGTTTTGGCAAGCCGGTTTCTTCGGTTACGAATTCTCTTTTATATTTTTTCCATACGCGACTACTGTACTGTACGAGTTCTAAATAGGATCTTCGCCCATCTAAGATTCTAGGAATCGCTCATGCTTGTGAATGAGCAGATTTTTTTGTGATTTCTGTCTATATAGTTTTTATGGATCTGAGAAATACTACAATCAACAAGTCACCCGTATAATGATGGGAATAAAATGGAGGCTTCGGGTTCAGCCATTGACTTCAATCTAAAAGCTGAGGTTGGGATGTAGCTGCCTAAACGGGCAAAGAAAGTTTGCGTCTTCGAGTAAATTTTTTCTTTTCGTGATGGATGCAACTTTAATTACAACAACTGACTCATGTACGCATTTTTCAGGAAATGTATTTACGCGGGTGAGAATCATAACAATTACTAGCAGATCAAATCTACGATTCGATTGAGGAAGTGCGGCTTATTCAGCTAACAAGTTGTTTCCTTCAAAAAGTAAATAGAAGCCAAGCTCTTTAAAATCTTCCCCCTCCAGCCTCCGCAAGAATATAAGTACTTACTTATAAATACTTATGCCCCTATAGAGTTCTTTATTGTGGCCCAGTTACAGATAAATTCTAATTTTGAAATTCTTCTTCCAACTTTCTGTGTGCCGACCGTATGCATAAAAGATGAAACACGAGTCCTGGTGGGTTATTGGTACATGAGATGAGATACTTCTAGGGAAAGATTATTCTCATAGGGCACGAGAGTCTCATATCTGTAAACCACAGCAAGTAAAAACCTAAGGGTAAAGTGGTCCTGGGAAAAAAGGTAAACAGGGCACAACAGGCCTGGAGTGGAGAGTATTCTCAGTGAGAATTGAGAATACTCTCGGCATGGGAGAATAAACAAAGTGAAACAAAAAAAGAATGCTCATTTTCTCAAGTTGGGAGGAATAAAAAAATACTAGGGAAGATGAGATGCCTATTCCCGTGGTATATGAATGTATTTAATCTACTTGTAATGAAAGTATGACTTCTTACCGTTTCACATCCGCTCAAGTGTATCATGCTAAACCATGAAGAGCCCTGACTGCGTGAGTCTTCTTGTTGGCGATTTGAGAAGGTGCATTATTTTTGTTTTAAAAAGTGGGTTCAATGAGGACTTCACGCAGTTGCCTTGGTTCATTTTAAAAGGATTGAAATTCTTACGCAGAAGTGAAGCCACTACAGGTGCATCAATACAATACTCTAGGTGCAATTGCAAATTACAGTTTCTATTTGAAGATTATTTCGTTGAGTTAGCTGTCGAGGAACGAGTTTAGCTATAAGACCAGATTTTACCTTTGCTTTAATAACGTATGGTTAATAGACTTTGCTCTTCGAAAAACGTAAAGTTGAGAGAAATAGACGATTTATCAGGAAAAGTTTCGAAGCTCAACAATAAATCTGCAGCTTTGCACGAGATGTTGCACGGGCGACGGCGGAACTCCAATTGAACTGTGAGAAGATTTTGCGTCTGTTTTTATACACACCAGCTGAGTTGAGTTTTGAGTTGAGATTTTCTGTATGAGAATTTGGTTGAGTGAGTGAAGTTGGCCACGAGCCAATAGAAATGGAATGTTTTCCCGCCATTTTCTCGTTCTTGCAAAGCAAAGCGAAAAGTTGAAATTTTCAACTTAACTCAATCCTCGACCCAGCACAGGAATATAAATTGAATGGTCAGGCGTTTCGAAGTTCAATTGTGGTTTGATCTTCGAGTTAGACACATCGATCCGATCTGATATTAAATTTCAATTCTTACATCCGAGTTTGAGTTTGACAATTTGTTAAATTCTCTAATCAACCTTAAAATTTTTGATTAGTCATGTCTGGTCGTGGTAAAGGAGGAAAAGCTCCCAGGGCGAAGGCCAAATCGCGTTCATCAAGGGCTGGACTTCAATTTCCTGTCGGACGCATTCATCGAATGCTGAGGAAGGGAAATTACGCTGAGCGAGTAGGTGCAGGAGCTCCAGTTTACCTCGCTGCTGTGATGGAGTATTTGGCAGCTGAGATTTTGGAGTTGGCCGGAAATGCAGCCAGGGACAACAAGAAGTCAAGAATCATCCCTCGTCACCTCCAACTTGCCATTCGGAACGATGAGGAGTTGAACAAACTGCTGGCTGGAGTGACCATTGCTCAGGGAGGAGTTCTGCCGAACATTCACTCGGTTCTCCTTCCCAAGAGCAAACCTGGCAAGGGTGGATCATCAGCTGCTCCCGGATGCGATTAATTATCTAAAGACGTTTGGCTCCCTACTTCTGGTACTCGATTTAAACCAACGGCCCTTTTAAGGGCCACCAAATATTTCGAAGAGCAAAGGCAACATTCTCATTAATTGTGGTAACAAGTTAAATCGGGCCAGAACGCCCAGAACTAACCATAAATAAGAATGTGAATTCCACATGAAAATCTGAATTTACTTCAGAATTTGGTTTTAGTCATCATTGTTAATCTTTTTAGAAAGAAATTCAGCTTGTTTGTTGTCAGCGCCAAAGAACTTCACAAAGGGAGCCCTTGACTTTTGAGTACATCAAAGTACTCTCCATCGCTCGATTTTCATTCATTTTCCCCATTCCACGATTCCCCAAACCCATAATCATCCCTACTTGACACAGGAAACTTTATGGATTATTATTTTTCGGACTGGGTACCTGCCCTCAAGATGAAATTCTTTGTAAGACAAAAGTTTGAACAACTCATCAACATTCCTTCCTTCTTTTCCTTCGGCATTTTCCCAAGTAGTCTGTTTTCACAAGAAAAAATCTCCGAGCATCATCATGAATTGAAGTGTTCACTCCTAGCCTGAAGCCTTAAGCTTGACTTTGTGATCCGGAACCTCCAGGATCGAAAATGCTCTCCATCTCCGGTCATATGATCAAGTTGAAGCATGGGATAATTTGAAAATTAACAAATTAGTAAATGGCATAATTAAAAAGAGCCTTACAAGGAAATTATCAAATTGCCTTTTTTACCTCGTTTTCCTCTTTTTTGGGAGAGGCTAATGTATAAAGGAACCTTATGACATGATCATGACACGGAATGATCAAAACTTTGTATTTTTAAACAATTTTTTCTCAGGTCTAAAGTTCCATAAGCTCATTGCAATAATGCTTAATGGAGCACATCTAAGAACGAATATAAGGCACTATATTTCCAGTTCCTAATCCCAGATCACCTCTCCTTGTGTCAGGTAGCAATTAGTCCAAATGAAAGTGAGATGATGAGAGCCCCTCTTAAAAAGGTCGGAGTCATCATCAGTTAATCACTATCCCTTCCCCCATGAAAAAAATCATCCACTCGATTCCATGCTCCATACCTAACGAGTTGACAGAAACATTAATTTGAAAAAAAAGTCGAAATAAGCCATTAGCTTCCTGCTGCGTGAGCTGATGAAACGGAGTCCGTAAGAAAAAAAAGTATTACTTTTTAGTAATCGCCAGCCTTTCTGACTTGCACTGTATCTATTTCCAGTCCAGCCGAGTCCGCACCTGAAACTTTGTTTTTGGGTAAAAAAAGTACTCACTTGGATCATGCATCGTATCGTTTGCTTGGCACAAGCACAAGTCAACAAGGGCACCAGCAACAGATAAATAGATAGCTGGGGATACTCCTGTCGGTGGGCAAATGTTGCCCTAAATACGATACGTAGTTTTTTTTAAAAAAAAACAAAACATTTCACAGCAGCAGTCCGTCTGCTGCTGCCTTTTGCTGGTGCGACCCACTTGAAGGCTCACAGTCCCGTACAAAGTTGAGAATTTTTATTTTTTCTTAAAAGTTATTTCTTCATTTTTTCCGTGGAAAAAAAAACATTCTCCAAGAATATTAAAATAGGTTGGTTGGATGGCTGTTGGCTAGTTAGTTTAATTTTTCAGTAAAAGTCATTGTGTGCAAAGGGGCATTTCATAGGAAAAAGGCTGAGGAAACTTAATTTTTTTGAGGAGGTGGTTCCTGATGATCGTCCAGGAAGAAAAAAAAATTCTCTCCATAAACTTCTGTAGGAACTATAAAGAGAGGAGAGCTCATAAATTAACCATGTTGGGATAAGACGAGAGAGCCCTGCTGGGATTTGAAGAGACCCCATTCTGTCGGCATGTCGGCACGGCACGGTGAAACAAAAAGTGTAAAGCATAAATTGTAAAACAAGGAATCCCTTATATATCACTAGAACGAAAGGGAAAATGAGCTTGTACATTATGCTATTATTTTCATGAGACCAACTACTCACCCCTCAGATCTGAAAAGGACTCATGAGCTATATGAGGTTTTGGTTTCTGGAGCAGGAAGTCAAAGTTAGCCCAAGCCAAAGCCAAACCAGGAGGAGTAGGAGCAAGTACAATGGAATATGATTCTGGTCCAACTCTTAAGTTCTTACCTCTTTGCTGATAGTTACATGTTCGTGTGATAAGTTATTGGATTGGATTGAAATGAAAAAGAGGAGTATGGAGAAATTGATGAGTTACCATTTCATCTTATGGGCAAAGCATGAAAAGAAAAGAAAATATTTCTCGTGTTTCCCAGCTCTCATTCCGATAAAAAGTCCGAAGCTCCAGTAGAAAGGATTCTAAGGAGAATGCTGAACTGAACATTACTACTACAAAACTGATAAAAAATTATCTTTATTTTCCTTGCCAAGAATGGAAGGCTGAAAATGACGTAAATGCTTTGGAGCCGATGAGCCCGAAAAGAAAGGCGCAGAAGAATAATACCTTATGGTTAGTTCTGAAGTTGTGGTGGTGGTGGTATGGTATTCCAGAAGAAGATGATGATGACAATAGAGAACGATTCAGTGATTGTGATTATCTCTTGTTTAAAGAAAATTCTTGGCTTGTTCCCATGAATCACGAGCAGAACGAGACCATATGGAACTTTGAGTTGGAAAGTTGGACTTGGACGCGAATTGGGAGTCGGTTTCGGATGGCTAGACAAAGACAACGCGGATCGACTTTAACTGACCAAGAGGATCCCTCCTCTTTGTTTTGGGAGGGCCTAACGGCACCAAATATTGGTCTGCAGGGATGCATAGAAATGGCCTGGCTAGGGATGCTACCGTACATATTCATGCTTGTTACAGAACTAGAACTGCTACTGTCTACCAATGTTAAATATTTGGCTGGCACTAGCTACTGGAATGATTCTCCAGGGATGAAAAAGTGATGAACTGCAACGTCCCCAATGCAGGACAGAGAGGAATGCGAGCCCATTCGAATAAAAATTGGAGTTGCCAGTGAGTGCCCCCACCACCACTGCCAATCTCTATTGGGTCGGCAAGTTGCTCAGTGAATGCGATCAAGGGAAGCATTAAACGAGGCGAGGAGGAAACAAAGTTACGCAGAGTTAAACAATAGATATTCATTTCCTTATCGGTCTTGTCGTGTCCTAACTTGACTACTTACTACTACCCCTTTTTTTCTGCTGCTGTCGCCGTTCGATCCTCCTTATCGTCTCCTGTTTGTTATTCTTATTACTCCATCCATTCTTCGGCTTTCTGGTGGAAAATTCAGAATCTCGAGATAAAATGTGAAGTTTCTCCCTCTTTATCCGCCGGAATGGTCAATATTTCATTGAGCGAGGAAAGGGACGAGAATTGTTTGCAGTAGCCGTTCGATCCCTTCCAGTCACAATAATAATACTTATCATATCATAGTCACGACGACCTGATAGGGCCCTGAAGAAGAGAAAAAATCCCCGCCACTTACTATCTACCTAAGCAAGCATTTTTAGTGGAAATGGTTACCGGAGAATTGAACCTGCACCTATCTCCCGATTTTTCAAAATCTTGTTCCATTCCACGGGGGAAAAAGGTGCGCCGATTCCTTTTTCCCCGAGTGAGAGGCCCAAGGAAAAAAAGAGAGGAGAACTTATGTCAGTATATTTCAGAAAGGATTTTCATCTTTATCTTTTAATGATGGTTTCATTTCAATGTGAGATTTCCGATATGGTGGTGCTGGTAGTAGCTGGTGGCAGCGGAGAAAAAGTTGGGATGTCTTTTCAACAAATCCACAAGATATATCTCGTCCATCCCATAGGCAATATCAATAGCAAATACTTACTTACTCACTCACCTCCAGCCTAAGAACTTCTTCTGTACTTGAGCCTCCTTGTTCTTTGTTCTTATCCCGGAACGATTTTCGAGAGACAGCTGATCTCGAGAAGGTAGATTCAGTCACTCAGTCAGTCACTCACTCCATTTTCCATTCTCTTTTTGCATATTTTCTCCCGATAAGTGCGTTTGAAAAAAGTACAGGTGGGAGTAAGCAAAGGAAGATATGATACGATTTAAGAAGTACTATAGTGGCTCTCAAAGGATCCAGTATACGTCCATTCTCTTTCCTCCCCTCCAGGAATGGCAATATGGATTGGGAGATGGGAGGTAATGGACGTCTGAGAAATACGGAAGGGAAGGCCATCGGGCAAACGATTTTTCTTTTGATTTCGCAGAAACGCACAAATCCTTTCTCCCTCAATCCTTACATATGGACGGGATTGAGTGAGTGCTCTGTGAAGAGAAAGAATAAAAGAGAAAACTTTGTTTTTCCTCTTGCCATCATCATGCTTCCAGGTTCAATGACCAAAACCGAATGGAAAGAAAGAACCAATGAGTAAAGATGGAAGTCAAAAGGGTTCACCCTCGCAATCAGTCCGAGAAGAGAAGTAAAAGGGATTGCGATTCTCGACCTATACATTTGATTTAAGGGGAGAAAGGATGACATTGATTTCGCACAGGTTGATGTCTATAGGCAGGCTTATAATGGAAGACATGCGATTTATTTGAGACACAGAGAACGCATATTGCCCAACTCGAGCAAGTAAGTACGAATCTACTACATTTTTTTAACCTCGGGAGGACAGGGACCACCACCACTCTCCACTCTCCATCTCCACTCTACCGCTTCTTCTATCCCTTCCGTCTTCCTGGAACGCTCATAAGTTTTGTTGGGCGAAAGTGAGCGAGCGAACGAACGTGAACATACCGAGAATATAAAACTATTTTCTGAGTATGAGCCTCCGGAAAAAGAATAGTTTCTTCTTAGTTTTAAGGGACATGCAAAAAATTACTGTAGTTCTGAGTTCGGGAAACGCGGTTCTGTGTTTTAGGAAAATCAGCGGGAGGTTCTTTTCTTCTCCCTCCCAATTCGACAATTCGAGAGAGAAGAGGAGCTTTACGAGCCTTCGATATGGATTTCCTGAAATGGATTAGTGATCCCGATCTCTTAGTCCCCCGCTTGAAGGTGAAATCTGTCAGAAGGGGAAGTGGTAGAAATTGTGGATGGCGATTGGCAATGGCAATAGCCTTCCACAAGACCAAGAGTCCCACATTCCAACTTGACTGACTGAAAGAAAAGCTTTTTTTTGGATTTTCGCCGAAACTCAACCAATCTTTCTTATTTCCTTCATTGTTTGCAAAAAATTGGAATTTCACTCGGGGAAAATTGCGCCCTCCTTCCACCAGGACTTCCAATGAATGCGACCAAGTGCTCCAGAGAAGGAAGGAAAAAATCGAGTCTGAATTTGATGGGCACATTCATTTCTCTCCAGGATTAGGGCTTCCCAGAAGAAGTACAATAGATCGTGATATTCCTCATGGTGGATGTCAATACATCGTAGGTACTCCTTATTCCCTTACTGGAGACAATGAGCTTGGAATAAAATAACTAGATTTTAAAAAAAGAGTTAAACTTGGAAAAAGAACTAAAAGTAGGAACTCCTTTCTAAATGAATTCAGCTTTGTGGTCTTTTTAAGGGAGCAATTAACCTTTTTTCCAGACAATGCTAAATCATCATGAATTTTTAGTCGAGTCGGGTTTTAAAAATTTCATTAGTGCCTCGCTCCCTCTCCCTCCACGAAGTAATTTTTTTTTTTGCAAAAGTTAGACTTGCTTCGAGTCACGACTCGCTCTTAACGAACTTTTCACCGACGACAAGACAATGCATATTTATCTTGGTTGATTTAAAGCCCCAGCGCTTGCCTTCCATGTATCCAGATCCAGTTCCAGTTCCAACTACAAGAGATTGCCGTCACTCTACCAAGGCCCTACTTGACAATGCAGTGGCAACGTTGAGGAATGAATGGAATGGAATGAAACGGAAGAAAATAATTTCCAGGGGGGAAATTATATGTATTTTTAAATAAAAGTTCATAATATAGGGACTCTAGCATCTATTCTCATCGCATCGGTCTTTATCTAACTCTCAGGGTAAGTTCAGTTCACCCGCTCCGACTCACTCACTCACTCACTCTGCTCCGCTCATCTCATGTTCCTCCAGCTTTTGTCTTTGTGTAAGTCTTAATTCAATTATTTTTTCGTTGATTAAAAACTTTTTTTTTTTGCTACGAAGTGAAAATGAACGCTGACTCAGGACAAGTCACGATGGCTGAGCTAAGAAAAGTGGGGGAAAATTCTTTCACGGGATGACAAATGAAAGTGACAAAAGCGCTCCATCTTTTTCATGTCGCATCCCAGGAAAAAAAGGAGGTTACTGGGAGAGGGAGAGCAACGAATACATTTTAATAGTTAATGTACGCAGGGACCTCACCAACGTTTTTCGCTCTGTTAGGTAAGTGCAGGTTGGTGGTAGTTATTTAGGTATGCATGGGAAATAGAGTGATTGCCCTGGAATGGAATGTTTAAAAGTGAGGGAGCTACATATAGCTACTCGCTGGCTGGAGGGCTGGGCTTTGACTTGGTTAGAGCTGCCCACCCACCTTGATTCTTTACGAACCTGAATATAATAAGTAGTGCAGGAACATTTGTTAGAATTAGAATAGTAGAGCTGGGAAATGGCTGAAGTTGGAACTTGGAGCAGGAGATAAGTAAGTAAGTATGCATAGTCACCGACACACACACAATTCTTTTACGAGTGTGGATGTCGTAAACACCTTCGCATTCCTGGGAAAAAATAGTTTCGGGAGATAAGGTCGGGCGGAACTATTTTTAAGGGAAGGAGTGTCGACTTACTCTAGAATTTTTCCGCGCGCTTCCCCTATTCTCAGCCGAGGTAGTAGTGGAGTTGTGAGTGAGTAAGTAGTAAGTACTTTTGACAAAAGTGGTGAAATGAACTGGAAGAAGTTTTTGCAAGGAGGACGGGAGAAGGACTGGTTCTGGATCTGGATAAGGATGGATGGAAAGGATGTAGGATGTAGATGCTGAGGTGTAATACACTTTTAATCTTATCTCGGAATGTGGCAGAAAAACTGAGCTAGATATCTACGGAGCGTATACAATGTCAAAAGAATTCCGCTTGGGATGAAGTGAAGAGAGAAAAGCGGAAGTATATTACTGTGCTATGTACTCCTTCCCTTAGAGTCTATCAAGTGGGTTTAAAGCCTTGAGCGGAAAAGTTGAAAAAAAGTGGAGGTGCAGATGATGACGACGATGATGGTGATGGTGGAACAAGAAAGTTGAACTTTTTTCCTTGGAAGAAATAACATTTGAGAAGAAATCATTCGTCCGTGAATTTGGCATGGAATGGAGGAGGCTGCTGTTGGCTGATGATGATGATGACAATCATGATCATGATTACACTACACCTCCACGACAGCGCGATGTAACTCGTACCCTAGATTTTCACTCTTCTTCCCTTTTATTTTTTCTGAAGGGGGGTAATGAGATAACACAGAAATTTTTTATGCTCCCTTTTCCTTGATATCTCCTCACCGTCACCATCATCATCCTCATCTTCACTATCGTCTCATCATCCTTTTTTTGAAGTAGGAAGATTAGGTTTACGGATTGGTTAGCCCATTCAAGCGAGAGAGGAGAAGTCGACAAGGGAAAGGGGGAAAAGGAGGGTGATAGTAGTGAGTAGTGATCGTGATGAATAGATACGGGTTACGTAATAATCTTTTGTAGAAGGATAGTTAGTGTCACCCGAAGGTATGCGTGAGTTGCCTCAAGGACTTATTTATGAAAGGGACTGGAGAGTTCTTCCCCCGAAGATAACTAGAGGTATAGTAGTGCCTCACCTTCTGCTCGAAATCACTTTCTCGGAACCACCATTACCATCATTGCGGCACTATATTACGTAAGGGAAAGTCCTCCTTCCACCAGAAAAAAAGTTGTCTGAAAAAAGGAGAAAACTAAACTAATGTCATTTTTCTCCCTGGAAAAAAATCCTTCAGCTTGGCTTGGTTGGGTTAGCTTTGGCTTGACTTGACTTGTTGTTGCCGACACAGGTCTTTTTTTGTGCCTCTGCATTATGATCATGAGGCTCCCTTCCTTTTCGCTGCTTCTTCTTCCTGTCAAAGGAAGCCAGAAAGGGAGCGTTGAAGTCTTCCCCTCGGTAGATAGGCCTTGTGGGGAAAGGAAGGACTCCCAAAAAAATCTTATCGTTTTGCACTTCATAATATTGTCACGTCACTCTAAAGCCATGCCATCCCACATCACAGAAGTTGATACGGCTCCGTCTCTTTGCGTGAGTGGAAGTGGGCTAAAGCTAAGCCTTGGATCTGGATCTGGATAGTTTTTCATTGTATTTACTCCTCACTCGGTCAATTTTCACTCTGTCATTGAGTGAGTCTACTTCCAGGATGAGGGTGAGGATTGAGGACTTGGAAGGGAGTGTATTTTTAAGGATAAACTTTTCATTTGCCATTCCCATATCTCATTCAATATAGCCAAAGTTTCGGCCCAATCAATTTTATTCCCTTTGTTCTGAAATTGCTCTACTTTCCCGGACTTTTCTGCTTTGCAAACTCCAACTTTTTCCGGGGGAGTACTTACTCACAGGAATCGGCACGGTAAATAGTGGTGCTGGTGCCCACCTGTACTCCACCATCATGAGGTATCTTGGTATCTATCTTCCTTTTCCTCCTCCGCGAGTTTGAGTTGGTTACCTACATAAAAACAAAGTAATTATTAGCATCTGACGCATCCAATATCTCCCTGAGAGTTTTGATTGGTCCTCCTTTGGAGAAGTGATCACTTCTATTTTTTCACTTTGCCCAGATTCACCTCGCTCCCCCCCGCACACATTTCTCCACACCGGGCGGAGAAAGTCGGGAAAAAAGTTTGATTCGCCAACTGAAACAGGAAAAATATCGTATATTTTTGTATTCTTATCCACAACCCCGTGCCACTTCCTTTGCTGAGGAAGAGAACAGGATTTTTGTGGAGAGGAAAATTTTTTTTGTTTTTTCTCTGTGGCTTTAATAATCTCTGAAGATAAGGATCGTTGCAGTCCCCCATAAAAAAGTTTTTTTTTGTTCTAATTCCTTCTTCATAAAAATTGTTTTTTGTCTTCCAAAAAAATTGTTCACGTTCACATGCCTTCCACTTGCACCACCAAAACCAAACCCAACCCAGCATAACTTGTAGACAGCGAGGAAGTTCCGAAGTCCCTATTTTTCAAATCCCACTTCCCTGCTCTTGGGCGGTGCGCAGGAGTGTCCATAATTTATTTTCATTTTCCTCTCCCTTTAAAAAAAATCCTGGGGATTCTCATGCATTCCATGCAGAATCTGGTTCTGGACCTCACAGCCGTCCCATGTTGTTGTTTACTTTGTTTTTAAAAACTATACAAGCTTGGATTAAAAGTACCAACAAAAAATGTTTCAATATATCCACTCTTAAATTGTTTTTCCTGATTTGGTTTACGACCTTTTTTCTACTTTAGTCCAGTCCCTCACATCCACCCTATCCAGTGAACTTATGACCTCCTGCATCATACGTATGTCGTCCATCTCTCTGAAAAACAAACAGGGACATATCAGCAATTACAGTCAGGCATTCTTTTCCCTGGACCTGGACCACCTCTCCCTTGTAAAAAAAATGCCGTACATTTTTAAAATCTCCGAATCCGCCACTAAACCAAAATTGTTGTGGTTGTTCTTGTTGGAGGAGGTTGGTGAACTATAAAAAATCCAACCAAACCAACCTCTTTTAACTTCATCCTCCAAAATACCAACACGATCCGGTCCACTCCAATCCAAATGTTATTGGAGGCGGCATGATCATCATCATCCTCCTCTGATGATGTATTGTGTTCCCGGTTCACTTACTAAACTTACTTACTCTCTCTCTCTCTCTCTCTCGAAGGAAAACATACTTTCTGCGTGAAAAGGAGAAAAAATAAAAGTTAAAAAAATGTTGCTTCCTTTTTTGTCCAATCTGAAGCGAAAGCAAACCAAACTGAAAGTGAATTTCTGGTGCGGCACTTTTTCATTTTTTTGCTACTGACTTCTTCTTCTTCTTCTCCACCAGACAAAACTCCAACTCCAACAAATTTCTCGGAACGGAAAAGCACTCGAGAAGTCTGAGCCGCCATAGTACTTCTTGAATTTGATAATGTGGTGGTGAAATGCAAAAAAACTACTTGAGACACACCACTCTCCTCAGAGGAAATGGTGAATGCTACAGAGGGAATGGAAAAGTTTTTAGCCGTAGTCTCTAAATAGTAATCCTAACCCCAACACACACTCCATTTTCTATTGTTGCACTGCATTCGAAATCCGATTCCGAAGAAATATTGTTTCGGCGATATTTTTTGTTCTACAGAATCCATAAAGTCGGATCCGCATTTTGAGGGGGTGGCAAAAAAAACCTTCCAGAGTATTTTTTATTGTGATTCAACATTCAACTTCCCAGAGCAATTTCTTCTTTTATGCGTTACCGAAAACCAAAAAAAACTGGCTCTGTCTCTGGTTCGGTTTCCCTATTTCGCGGTGGTGGTAAGTCAGTAAGCATAAGTGCGTGTGTTGGTTGGTGGTGGACAAGATTCCTCACAGAGAAGGAATAAGCGATAAGGATAACGAATGTGGGAAAAATTGCTAAGGCAAAAAAATCCCAACTGAACAACCGCTCAGCCATGACTTAACATTGCATTAACTCAGATATCAACATCTGGGCTCTGTTCCCTATACGCACCACACACACATCTCCTGACAATTTGTCGAGACTAGACTCGAGACAAAAAAGTCCATTTTTATGGAGACGAGACATGGCGAGTGAGTGAGACTAGGACCATAGGTGATTTACGCATTTTCTCTCAATGCCAAAGCACTTGCTAGCTTCCTCTATCCCATTTTCATTTTCACTGTGTAGCATGTCCCATCATATCATCAAGCCAGCAGTGTTCCATGTTCCCTTCCAAGATTCCAACTGAGGCAATATGGAATGGACCTTCTGTTTTGTAGCAATTTCTTTTCTCGGAATCAAGTTGTACAAGAGAAAGCGACAGTTATTTCCTCCTTTCACTTCCATTCCCATCTCCACGTGGTGAAGTGTAATGTCGATGTCGATGCAAAAAAATTGGTGTTTATGAAAATGTGGAAATGACTTATGTGGATTTTTTCCTTTCCTCCAAGATAAGAATGGCTTCTTCCGTTTTCCCCAGAATTGGAAATGGTATCGCTTTCAATCTATCATTTGTCAAATTAAAGAATATTCTCCCTTCTAGTATTTTGCTCCATCGCTGATGCCAAATCCTATTTGCGAAAAACTATGTATACTGCGTTGTTCTGATGAATGCGTTGGGTGATACGATCAGAATGAGATTTCCTCATGCATAAATATAAAAAATAAATATTCTTTCGAATGGGGAAAGTATTACTATACTACGACTAGTACTTATTATTTTTCCATATTGACCGTCCCACAACATTTAAGTGAGTTTACGCGACACGCGTGAGTACGTAACTCTATTACGCATTCGATTCCCCACTTAAGAGCAATGGAGAGTACACACTACACTACATTTTCATTGTTGGGAAATGATGCTGAGAGAGCTCGAATTTGAGTGCGATGAATAATGCATAATGTATTTCCTAATAGTCATAATCATAATAAAAAGCGTATGCACCGAAATACAAGCCAACATCCCATCATCAAAAGCAACTGACTGACTGAGACCGTTTCCAAAAACCAATTTGAATTCGCCCTGCCCGCCAACTACTGTATTTTTTGCCAATTCACTCCTAATCTCAATTGCTTTATGCAAAACATAAAGCCAAATAAATGTACATCATTTTCTTCTCAGGATCCAGTAATAACAGCGTTTCCTCCAAGTTTTTGGGGAATAACCCGAAACTTTTCGTAGAGTTCTCGCTTTTCCCTTTTTTGCGATATCGCAGAAAAAAGCTCATTGAGTTGCGTGTGGAGCTCTCACATTTCATATTTTTCACTTTCTTAATATTCCACGCAGATACTTTGAGATTTTTTCCCATTTAGAGTTGGCTTGGCACTTGGCACGCGGAGAAATATGTATATCTGCATGAGTCTTTTCCTTCATTCGTGCACCAAAAGAAAAGAAAAGTCCTTTTCTCCTGTGGCTCATTTTCTGATTCCGGCTGATTGCAAATAAGCCCAAGCCATGCCACTCGACTCTATCATTTCTCCGTTTTTGTCGTGTGGGCTTCGGTCCTTCTTCCTCGTTTTGGGGAAAGCATCAACTTCAGTAAGCATGTTTTTTCATCTCCTTAAGGTGAGGGTGAATAGACATGCATAAAAAAGGAAGAGGAAAGAAATACTGGAGCGAAGCAAAAAAACAGGAAGGATGGGTTGGTGCCACCCAGGCAATTACTCTGGGAGGAAAAAAGCGGCGGAAAAAAATTATTCTCATTCAGACAAATGAAAATGAGCCCAGGAGGCAGCAACACTCGAAACAGTAACAGGGCGCGTTTACACGATCCTCATATTCTAATCAGAATGGGAATCTTACTCATTTATTCATGGGAAAATGTACTGCACGCAAAAAAATCCACAGTTCTCGCGCTCCCTCATTCATCCACTTTTTATACGAAAGAAGGGAAAAATAGCAGCAGAATAGGCATTCTCCAACAAAAAAAAATATTGCGCTATACTGGGAACTCACACTAAATATGTAAGCATGGAATGGAGGAATCATGAAGGGATAGATGGGAGCGTGGAAAAAGTCATAGTAGTTGTGCGGTATCTTTGCGCATTTTATAAATGACTCTATCAAAATTCCAGCTTAATGTTTACTTTCGCACGAGCAAGAAGAGGAAGAGAGGGGAAAAAAGTTGCCACAATTTTCTTCTCCTCCTCATGCTAAAAAATGAAAAACAAGCTTGATATTAAATTCCTCCCCTATTTATATCCGATGCTGGTGCTCTTACATATTTATTCATTTATGATTGTCCTTGTTTACGAGGGCAGTTTGAGCACTTTTCCCATTCCGCAAATTGTACTTGCTCGAGTAGTACTAGTATAGTTATATTTACCGTACTTCCAAGAAGTCTTCCTGGATTGCTGCAGTTCTTGCTCTTGTATCTGTGTCGCCCTACTTACTTCCCTTTCTCTCGGAAATTATTATTTTTTATCGCAACCTTATCAGGAAATGGAGCCTGCGAGATAAATTAAGGTCCTTATATTAGGACGTTTCATTTCCTCCAACAATAATTATAATTTTAATGAGATGCTCAGAAATCTTCCTAGTTTTCTAATGTAATGGTAATGGAACGGCGCTGATTCCCATTAATTTTGGCTCTTTATCTTCATCACTGCTTATTTCTCTAGATTTGTATCGCTTCATTACACAGTAATAAAAATGTGTAATTGGAATAATAAATATGTATCTGAAAATAAATTGTATGTAGTAATGAAGAGCAGTGCTTTAAATTTTTACAATTTACACCTCTTTTGTTTGCTCGAATCGCCATCTGCGATCTCTAAATTAACCCATCTTGTATTATAATATTGCAGCGTTCCCTCCGCCTTGATTTTTGCGATTTTTCAGGAAGCAGTGGCCCTTTCTATTATGGTGCTGGAAGTCACGGAAGCTAATGTTTATTTTCATGGCTATTACGGTGGGAAACGATTATGATTACTGGATCTGGATGCAAGCTATAGCCCCCGCTTATGAAAAGTGTGGGAGGGCCATTCCATAAAAAGTCAAATGATCATAATCCTGACGATGATGATGTTGATGTGCATAGAACCGAGTGGGTATGAGCTTTGTCGTCCACTTTCAATCTCTTTAGCTTCCCTTAATTTCACAGAGAGCAAAATGTCTCCGTTTCGCTCTCTGACTCTGATTTCATTTTATTCCAAGACCTGTGACTGTGATGCACGTACTTGAAGTATCTAAGTAAGTAGAGCAAATATGCATGATGCATCCCGGCACTAAACTCGGGGAAGATCTAAAATGGCCTGGATTCACCGAGCCGGTGAGCTGGATCTGATCCTTAATTATTAAATGCATTATTCAAGGAGTTCTCCGTTCCGTGCAAATGTTTGGCCTCTTTCTCCAAGTCTTGACTTTTAGGCACCAGTGGGCTGGGTCGGATTATCCTTGTAAGTAATCAACATGACCTTTCAGCTCCCTCACCGTGCAATTCTCTCCTTCTTTTTCTACTCACTTAGCTCCTTACCCGAACCTGACTCTAGACTCTGGAGTGTCCACAGTCTGGCACTCACTCACTCCTTGGCCAGAGTGCTTTTTAACGTTTCTTGTAATGCAATATTCCCATTGTTCCAGGGAACTGTTCCAGAGAAAAAATTCTTGAGATTAAAGTGGAGTGCGAGTAGATACATAAGTATACCTACCTGCATTTCTCCGGTAACCTTGCAATTTAGCCCCTTGTCGCTGTCGCCATTGATCATAGGCGAACAACAGTAGCACAAACATTTCATTCCACTGTAGCATTTTTTTCTTCCTCCGAGCAAATTTTTTCTCTCTGTTCCATTAAGGAGGGTCATATGAATGCAGCGCGGGCTAGCTGGATGCTGGATTCTATATATAGCGTGGAAAAGTTAGTTGTATCAACTTTCCCTTTCATCCATCTCTCTCGGGTGCTGCAAGCGCTTCTCTGATTGTGGACCGGAGCAAGAGTAAAGAACAAACGCTTAGCCTCTATTTCTATACCAAGCCAATTCACAGTGATAAAGTGAGTGAGTGAGTAAGGGGGCGTCTCACAAACGACAACTGGTCTGAGGGGGAAATGGAAGTAAACGATATTTTTCTCTTTCTTCTTCTTCTTCGGACTTTCTAAAACATTAAGACTCACGAAATATATTCCACTATAAGTAAATAAAAAACTTCTGAGGAAGAAGAAAGAGGTTTTACTTTCGTGGAGGAGAGAGAAAGGAAATAATGTAACAAAGGAGTGAGAACTGGCGAGAGATGGTCCCCGAGGAACTTTGTAATCAATCGCGTATTCTCTTACGGGACTTTTTGTTTCACTGAACTAACAAACAACTTCGAAGCACTCACACTCACTCGCTCACTCTCTCTTTCACCCGATCCATTTTTTCAGGACTGTTTAATGGCACAGTACGAACACGGAGGCGTGATGGTATAATGAAGTGAATATGACCATGAGCAGGCGCTGCCTCCCAGCCAGCACTCGTAATTTTTATTTCCGACATGAAAGGTGTATCTTTGCATCAGCGTCATCAAGATGATCATGATGGTGATGATGATGCACTGCAACTCGCAACCTAGCCCAATTTTTTTATTTTGGGAGATAGGCAATGTGAAGTGCCGAAAGAACATACTTAAGTATAAAGAAATTCAAGGAGTATTTGCTCTTTCTTCTCCTTTCTTGTGTTTTTCCCCTAATGAAATTTACTTTCCCAACAAAATGCATAAAAAATCATTCATTCCTGGGTGGACCCAACCCTCTCTACCTTTCCTCCTCTTCCTCTTCTGCGAAAAAACACACCGCTTGGAAGTGGAGCTGGAATCACTTTTGAGCGGAAGGGGAATTCTAAATCACTTTGCGAAAAAAAAGTTGTAAAGTGAGCGGATCGAGCAGTTAACTTTTATTTTTTCTTCGATTGGA
Organism: Tyrannoseira gladiata; assembly: GCA_027744355.1. Taxonomy (NCBI): domain Eukaryota; kingdom Metazoa; phylum Arthropoda; class Collembola; order Entomobryomorpha; family Entomobryidae; genus Tyrannoseira; species Tyrannoseira gladiata. The sequence goes on along the minus strand of JAHZNH010001656.1, from coordinate 2,890 downwards.
TTGGAGAATTTCAGGGGAAAAAAGTAAAAAAAAAGTCGGATGACTTGAAGTCATGTGTACCCATTCAATTCATTCATTCTTTCATTTCATCTTCGACTTTCCCCCTTTTTTCTTGAGAAAATGATGATGATGACGGGAATGCAAAGCAAGCTTTTCCATTTAATTCCGAGGAAAGGGAGTCAGGAGGAGATGATCTGTATTCCAGCAAGATTCTTCATAATAATTCTTTGAAGTAGGAAACCGTAAATTTCGTGACACATCATCATCATCCTCCTCCTCCTCAGCAAAAAAAATCTGAAGCCTTCCACCACTGTCCTTACTTTTAGCTTAAAGATTAGAAAAAGAAATTGTTACTGCTTCAGCTCTTCCTTTTCCACAGAAGGCAGTTAGTAGAGCGGATAGTTTGAGGAAAAAAAGTTCTCGGGAGGGAACTTACCCGGTCTTCGGATCGAACAACTCCATTCCATTACCGTCGTTTCTGCTGGCGTCATGCATCACATATTGCTTCGTGAATCACAACGTGCCCATTAGCGGAAAAAAAGGAGTAGATGGATCGAGCACTAGATCTTCTGAAAACTAGCGAACAGAATATCGACTCCTTTTTTAATAATTTATTCTCTCGCTTTTGATTCGCCCACGAATTAAAGAATTACACATTAAAAAGGGAGAGAGGCGAAGGGTGTGGGTAAATGAGTTGAAATTGATGATTTCCATCCACCATCATCAATACATGCATTAAAGCGCTCGTTCCCCATTTACCCATTCATTCATAATTTTTTTTTCTCCATCGAACGGAAAAAGAGGAAGTTGGAGGAAGAAAGGGAAAGAACCCACTCCCTCAGAGGGCATTGGCAAGAGTTAGTTGGTCTCCATTTCGATATTGGCTTGGCGGCTTACATCTGAACAGAATTTAAATGGTTATAAATTGAATTCACGGAATCTTTCACTCGATTTTCGGAGGCAAGGGCTACATGTCAATTCAGCTTTAAATGAAACGTGATTAAGGTCTTAACGACGGGGAGCAAAGTAGAAAGTATTGGCATTGGTGGTGGTGATCGTGTCGTGTCCCCATTTCCATTTCGTTCCGAGAAGTAATCTATCAATGCAACGCAACGAGGGAAAAAAGTGGGCGAGTTGACTCGACTCGACTCAACTACTAATTCTAGCGAAGGCAGTCGTCATATCATAGATATCATATTTCCTTCGCTCCCGGTTACCTCCTTCGCAGAAGTTGAGTCGGAGAAATTCACGGTCTTCTGGAGACACTCAGGAAATTTTATTTTCTCCGGAGTGAAGTTCTAAACGATTCTGGGGACGAACTCATGGATGCATGCAGCAGCAGCATTGTTGCACTTTTTTATGGAATTTCTAATGAAACTTCAGTGCAATGAGGAATCAGTAAGTGAGTAATAATGCAAGAATAGGAGAAAAAATCACCATGTATCCGGGTCCTGCCTCACTTCATACTTATCATCATCTTTTCCTTCTCCTTCTCCTGCGTACGTAAGCAACTGTCAAGAAATTTTACTCGGTTGGTTTGCAGGGGTTGGGAAATCCGAAAGGGTTGCTACTGCATATAGATCTTTAGATGGAAGTTTGAAATGAACATTTGGGTTGGTTTGGTTTTTTGGGTGGAAGGAAGTAAATGACTTTCTTGTTTCATTCTCCTCGAAAAACGTCCGTAAAGCTCTTTTGATTGCCTGAGTGAATAAAAAATTTCCGGTGGTTCACAATTTAAAAAATTTTCATTTTCGGGAGAAACGATGAGTCGAGCGAGTTAGTTTGTCAAGTTGTGGAAAATGGTGGGGAAGACGAGGAGGATTGCTCAGAATTAACTATTAGATATTTTGAAAGGATTGTTGAATGGAAAATGAACGCAATCAGCACTACTCGCTTTTTTGTTCTTTTCCACAATGAATAAGCCCAATTTTTTCGGAGCTAGTTTATAAGTGCTCCGGTTCAAGAGGGGGATTCGTTTCGTGCCCACAAATGATTTGTAAGAGATGATGATGCATTTGAGGTGATGTGATGTGATGTACAATACCCCATTATTGATGATATTCATGTCTTCCTCTAATGATATTGATTTGGAGGAGCGAGAGCAAGGCACTTTGAGGAAACTCTGAAAATCCACCCTTTCAAACTACAGCATTTTTTTCTGAAAACCATTCGGAGTGAGAAAAAGACAAAGGATGGTGATGACGATGATGATAGGTGCGAAGTCGAAAAAGAAGGTGAACAAAAAATAGTATTGAGTCTTGGAATGGGAAATTTTTTAATGGGTCTCCTCCGCCACAAAAGAAGAGCTCCTCTCCCCGATTGCATCATTCGACATTCACCCATTCCTCCTCCGAGTCAGATTCTTCGATTGTGTTATTTTTTCACCCTAAAAACTTTCAAAGAAAAGTATATGATTTACTCACTCCAATTCTTTAGGTACATCACGGATGGATAATGACTTTTACGAAAAAAATATTCCTACATTTTCCCTCTCCAACTCAACTGCACTGGTAATAAAAAAGGTGAACTATTTTTTTGTTGTTGTTGTTGGTGGTGGTGCTTTGCTCTTGGTCCGTTCGCGTTCCGTTCAGTCCTCCACTATTCAAGTCAATAATGATGATGGTACTTTACATTAATGGCTCGTTCAGATTACTCATGTCTCACGATGATGATTTGACTGCATAGGAAAAAAATATATACACGGCCGGGGTGAATTTATTTAGCTCAGGTTGCTTTTCTTGAAAATCATTCACTTCCCCCCACAAAACGAAATACGAAATGATGAAGAGAGGAACTCGCTGACTGGAGTGCTCTTGATTTTTAAAGACAACATTTTTTTGTGGTTTTGGATAGTTTGGCTTTTGGCTTGACTCTCGAATAAAAAATATTT
>JAHZNH010001655.1:0-11031 GCA_027744355.1 Tyrannoseira gladiata | reverse complement strand
CCGAATTCCTCCAACGCAGCACCATCACATCACATCACCGCTCTATAATCATTTGGTCCAAGACCCTCGTACCATGAGGCACTGAAAAATTAGGGTGGAGTGAAATCCACCAATTTCATTAGAAGATTGCCATTACCATTGTTCTTTGTTTCACTTGACCCCAATGCCACTCCACGAAAGCCATTATCTCTTCTTCAAGGCACAATATGATGAGGATGAGGGAACAAACTACAAGTATCTATCTCTTCAGTCATCGTCACGCTGAGAAATGCTCTAGCTTTCCTTATTGTCACTGATGACAAAATGATGAGGCTGGAGGAGAAGAAGAAGAGGCACAAAGTTGAAAACTCAATTTCCCTTATCTTTAAGCCAAGTCGGGGCATTAAGAGGAGAAAAGGGGAATGACTATTGAACGTCTTGATAAAATGGATTTATTCCACACCTAAAGTTAAATTGATTCTTTGAGGCAAAGTGGAAAGAGGCGAACCAACCCCACAGTAGACTTGAGTGTACGCACTATTTTTTTTTCATTTCACACATGGAGTCGTCGTGATACAAAGAAATCAGATAAATTAAGTTTTTTTCTCAATCGAGTAGACAGTTGGCAGCAAGTTTTTTCTCAAGTATTTTTCTCATTTCTACATTTCAACGGACGAGTTTCACGAGTATTAGTACTTCTTAGATGACAGGAGTGAGGATACGGATGGGGCGAAGCAAGAAGTACAATCCATCATATCTAATTTGTACATGGAGGGCGGCCTCCTCCTCCTTGCATTTACATTGGAGCACATAAGTAGATAATGCGAAACAGAGGAAGACTAAAATGATTAATGAAACGAGAAATGCCAGGTTTCCGCCATATTTTTTCCGGGTACACTTGACCCAAGCCGCAGTACCAGGTTTCTCCTCTGATATTGTGTTGGGGGGTTACACTTACTTACAACGAAAGCGTTTTCATTGATTGCGAGAGAAGTAGAATCTTTCTGTTATTTCTATTTTTTTCAAGGTCATAAATCTGTTGAAAAGACTGGTATCATTAAGCTTAAAGCCATTTTCGGTGTAGAGCGAATCTGAAACTTCGCCTGAACAACTCTCCTCCGCTACTTTTTTCGAGATAAATGATATGTTTCGTTTGGGTTTGGTGGAAGTGTGCACTTTACTTGCCCTAATCGGAATCGTTGGGTTTTTTCAACCTAAGCAACGCAACGTGTGGGCATTATGGCTACTAGCTGGCTAGACCATGAAGAATATTTTTTTTCATTCCTCGTGGCTGCACTTCATGATAGATAAGGGTGGAGCGGTGGTGGCCTGGCGTGGTGTGGAGGGTGCGTTGCGTAGCAAAAGAAAGAGAAAGTTGGTGCAGATAAGCTGGTGCGAGTGGGAGAGGGAACCGCTCCTTATAAACCCGTAATTTTCTCTTAGATTACGGAAACCGCAAAGTGTTTCATCTTCTCCAAGAGTGTGCCCTCCTCCCCACCACCACCACCACCAACCTAATAGTACTTCACAGAAGAGAAAACATCCTCCATTCGCTGGTGGGGACTCTACTCTTGCTCTCACCGAAATAAACAGAATGACTTTGTAAAGCTTAGAAATTCCCTGGAAGTTCTGTTTTGCTTTTGCTGAGCACACGTAAATTTTGATATTGCTACCGCACTCTGCACATTCCAGAGATGGGATCTAAATATTTATCCTCCGCGGTGGAAAAACAACTTGAAAAACTCAATGTGAATGTTTCAATAGTCCAAAAAAAATCTTCCCACTCACTTAGTTTGCAAATGTTTAGGATGTTACCTAAATAGCCGCACACAAATCACGATGAGATGACTCGACCTTCACCGAAAAAAAATTCTTCTGAGTGTACCCGCTTAAACTCTTTGCAACAATTAAGGAAAAAAATCTCTACGGAATAAGGATGCTGGTGGTGGCAATTTATACTACTCCTCTGCTGGTTGGTATGGTGGAGGACCCTGAGATGGTGTTACTTTATTAAGGCTTTATTAGGCTTTTCGCATTACCATATTTTACTACCTACAACTAACTAAGTATCCCGGTCCAAGTGTATCCTTTTTCTTTTCTTCCTAAGATTTTACACAAATATGAGATCACATCATCATCATCATCATCATGCGGAGGCATTGTATATAGCACGGTGAGCTCTTTTGAGTGGGGGAGTCGAGTCGGGTATTAACGGAACAAGGAGGAACGGATTAGATAAGCTCAGCGTGCGGTACAGGAAAAGTAATGGTGGGATGGTTTCCTTCCTTAATCGTCCTCTCCTCAGCTTCATTATTATAATAGCTCGTTTCCATTTAAGGCCTCCTCCTCCTCACTAGTACTACTACTACGCACTAATCATACATGACTGCACTAACAATAAAAGGCTGAGGCTTGGCAGTGCGATGTTGTCTCTCCGGGTTTAGCAACCTCAACATTTGCTTTCACCTCACCCTCCGAAGAATCTGGAAAAAGGATGGCGCAGAGGTAAAGGATGATGATGCATGGCATTCCCTGTCTTTTTAAAGATTATGCTATGCAAACCTGTCATAATTATTGCGATACATACATACATTCCTCCTTTTATACGGTAAGTTTATCATACGGGAATTTCGATCCTATACCCAAGTTTAATATAGTGGATCGTGCACTTCCTAACTCTCCCCGACATAAAAAAACAGGACAGCGGAAATAAATTCTTCCCGGGCAAATTGGGAAAGACCTGAGGAGACAGCTTAAGTGAGATTTTTGCAAACGGAGAGTACGAATATTTTTTGTGTGCCTCCATGCAAAATCATGTGCGCCGAAAGGGAAATGACACAAATAAATGTCTGAGCTCTCATCGCCCCGCTTTTTTTATCGGCCTTTCTTATCTTCACAAATTTTCTCAGGAGAATTTACTCACTCAGTCATGGATGGTGTGCGTGCCTTTACAAATACTTTGCTTTCCCTAACTAAAAGCGAGTATTTCGGCATTTTTTGCCTCGGTGTCCAGCCCAAAAGGTTTTACTGCCGGGATTGGGAAGACGAGCCGTTTGTTTTTGGGGAAGGGTAACTCTCATTTCATATTATTACCAAAAATACAATACACAAGTACAAGAGGCACATCTGCTGCTAGGTAAAAGCACTAGGTTGCTTACTTACTCACTCACTCGTCCTCCTTCATTCCTTCGTGTTGTTGTTGTTCCCGTTCCCCACACTGTAAAGGATGAGTCGGTTTCTTCCCACAGAAAAGAAAATTGTACAAGACAAACAAGTCCTGTTAAAGTGGAGGAGAACGGATGTTTATACTCGTCTAATAAAACTAATGGGGAAAAAATAAAAGGACAACTCGTATCAACTCTTTATACTTTCCTCCTTTTCCACGCTTTCTCCCTGCTACTTTAGGAGAAAATAAAGCTCCTGAGGTTTTGACCCCAAAAAATGTCAGCTTTCAGCTGCAAGCTTGCTGCTGTCATAAATCAGTTTCCGTAATATTCTTTATGCCCCTTTCAAATGGGATGAGACCAGACCAGGCCAGACCAGACCATGTAAAGTGGCACCAGCGCACACAGCAAGTGTTTTTTTCTTCTTTTGTTTCCCTTGCTGTTGTTTTCCTCCATGCACACTTGCCCTTATTGGAATATTAATAGACAGGCTAACTATTTTTATGGTATGATAATGGGGCTTTTAGCTTCAAACACTGTTATTATTACTATCATTATTGCTGCCATTGCTCCCTGAATAAGGCTCAGCCGTTCTAAGGAAAACGGGCCGTTTTAAACGTTACCATCATCTCATACCAAATACGGAAGGAAAAACCTGACAAAACTTTATCCCTTTCCCTGTGCACATGTTCCCCACTCGCTTTTCCCGCACCGCAAAAAATAACACCAGCAGCAGCAGGAAAATAACAGTCAGTGCAGTAGAGCCACCACTATCGCTGTTATTATCATCATCACCGCCACCACTACCGTCCTTTGCACGCATTCCAAGGTTATAAAGGGAAAATACTTACTATCAAGGAAACGGTAAGTGATGAACACTTTGAAACCGAATTGGGGATAGAAAAGGAACTTCAAAACGCAATAACTTTTGCTCCCACCGCGTTCTCCAGACGGCTTTCCCGCTGATTTTTTAAATTAAACATTCTTTCATTAAGTGAGGAAGAAAGTGTATTAATAGTTTACAGATGGGAACAAAAAAAATAGAATACGGTTCAGTTCAGTTCGACTCGGCTCATGATGATATGGCCATATTATGATTCCTGATTCCATTCCCGGGGAAAAAAAACTTTTTTTCCCAATAGAGAATCCCCTCCCGAAAATTATTTTCCCCCAGTCGCCGCTAAATTTCCACGCGTTTCAGCATTTATTAGAGGAGTTCATGCAAAACTTTTTGGCATCGATTATGCACACATTCCTTCGCCTGCCAAAGGCTCGTTTCCTCCGTCTTTTCCACCCGTCCTTAGAGTCATAACAAGGAGTCTACACTTTTCATTTTACATTATGCATTTTACGATTTGCTATTGCTCCCCTTCGTTAGTGTCTGTTACCTCCCTTTTGGATTCTCCCCCTCTAATGTGGAAAAATCTATTGAGGATAGAGGAGTCCGCGATATTTATATTGGAGTTAGTGCTTACTTCAGCACCAACTCCGACTCCGCTCATTCCTTCGACTTTCTCGTTGGGTGATCAGCCAAACTTTTTTTTTCATATCCCCATTGAGCAGCCATTGTTACCTACTTACTTACTCCAGCCAATGTTTTTGTATCGGTGCGGTGCGGTGACTGCTGATGCTATATTTATATCGAAACAAAAAAAAAATTTTCCCCAGGAACCCCGCACTCCTCTCATGGAACCAGCACGGAATACTCGTGCACTAGTTAGTAGGTATCTAGTCGTGTAGTCCACTTGCTCTACCACGGAAATGAATTTGCATAGGAATTAGTGGCTGTAAATTGCAAAAACATGGTCGTTACAATAACGGGAGATTTATATGAGTTGGGAAGCGGGAGAGGGCCCACCATTCCACTACCTCCATCGTTTCAGAATAGACACTGGTTCTGGCTCTGGGTAAAATGCGTGCTTTTTGCTGAACTAGGAAGCAAGAAACGGAAGCGGACAATGGATCATCATCATCCATGAATAAAAGCAGGGAAACCCCGCTCGTTCCCCTGTCTTTTGTAATGATTGTGAAAAATGTATCGGAGAGGGAGAAGTGCATGAAACATTTTTTAAATGAACCTAGTAGTAGTATAGTAGTAGTGTACTAAAAATATCATCTTCATCATGATCATCATCATCATCATCGTGTACGATGATATATGGGGAATTGTGTGGCGTGCAATTTCACGAGAGCGAAATGGATGCATGTGGATAGTACAACAATCCATCCTCCTTTTTCATTTTTACGAGGGACATGCATAACGGGAAATCATACTCGTTGACTAGACCAAAAAAAGGGGGAATCCTGGATCTGGCTGGATTGGTGCCTCCCTTGGGACAGGTTATGTAGTGGTGCTATTAACTTCTCCATAATTTTCTTCTTTGCATACCACCACCAAAATACAAGTGCAACGCAACTCAACGACCACCAGCACCGGCAGCGATACAATTAAGCCAAACGCTTCTATCTAGCAGTAGTTCCTTCCCCTTCAATGCATTGCAAGACAGGACAACCGTTTGCGATAATATACGCACTAGTACGCTTCCACCACCACCAACATCATCATCAAAATTTTTTTCCTGGAGTGGGTTTATTATTCCTAAAATACCTTTAAAAATATATTTTATTCCCACTCCTCCACTCAGGATGGGACTTTTCTTCGCCTCCTCTCAAGTACTTTTCATTCCTCCTCCTCCATTTCATGGCGATTTCCCCGCGGAGTTCTAAGTGGGGAGCGGAGTTATCAAAAGTTGCTTATCTTTTCCTATGTCACTGCTACATTAACCTAGTTTTAATGCCTTCCCCGGCACCTCCACCACGCCACGCACTCCACATCAGAAGTACTCATAGCACTCAAGCAAGTATGATGCTTGACACCAAGAAAAGAACCCGTGGACCAGAAGAAGGACACTTCCTATTTTTAACAGTGCATTTCCAAAAAGTGGAAATTAAAAGTTGGATAGTTTATCCTCCAAAAACAATAAAAAAAAATTCTCACTCGTGGACCAGAAGAAGGACACTTCCTATTTTTAACAGTGCATTTCCAAAAAGTGGAAATTAAAAGTTGGATAGTTTATCCTCCAAAAACAATAAAAAAATTCTCACATTCGGAACCAACTTCACTCACCCTTCTGCTCAGTTAATGCTCTGGCTCCACCAACCTATCTTATGGAAAAATACCAAATAAATTGAATGGAATGGTTTTTCTCCCTTTCTACCATTACCTCCATTCATTTTTCCCCCGTTTAAACTTTTCTACGACTCAAGTGGGACCGTCAAGGGAGAAGCAAGTCATAGACAGTGCGTGCGTATTAAAAAACTTGTTCTCTGAATAATTTACCATGAGCAGATTTCCCTACACCAGAGAACCTATGGCGTGAGAGCAAGCTGAAAACAAGCCACCTAAAAAATTACTCCCGCGCTCGCTTTTCAATTTTTCAAAAGCATATTTTCCTCGCCACACCAGACCAGAGCCAGAGGCAGGTCATATTACACGCTTAAGGGATGGGTAATGCTTTTTAACCGTGCTACTTGCTTAAGTAGTTGGACTCGAATAAAAATTTGTTTTGTACTCCCACATGCACATGTTTATTTCATTTGACCCTGTTTACGATTTCAGGTCTCCCCCATATTTTTATGCCTCCCTTTCGCAGTTCCTTCTCCTCCTCTCAGTTTTTTTATTACGGCAGTCATCATCATGAATCATGTATCTCATTTCTGGTGTTTATCATCATTATTAAAGATGGCGGTTGGAATTCGAGGTTTCCCTTTCCCCCTCGTTACTTGAGGCGTGACCTTTATTCATTCATCTCGGGTTGGACCAAACCAAACACAATTATTACCCTGTGTTCCCCTCAAATTAAAACAATGTGTCTACGTGGAGCAGTATTTTTGCATTTTCTCCATTCACTTACGAGCCCACCCCTTTTGTGGGGATAAGATATGAAGAATAAAGTTGTGCAATTTCATACATTTCGTTCCAGTTTGTCGCATTTTTATTAGTTTTCCTTCATCCTCCAACTTTTTTATTCGAGGCGTTCTTTGACTCAACTCATTATATTTATTTCGATACGGGTAACGGGTAGCACCATCAAAAAAACTTCGTGTATTTCTTTAACACTGAAGCGCACCCATCCACGATAACTGCGTTTCCCCACATCTTACTCTTTTGAAGGGATACAAAACATGTACATCCGCGAATTATAATGAATTCAGTGGATTTTATTTATGATACGTTCCCCTAAGCTCAGAATACACTAAAAACAAAAAAATAAACCTTGGAGCTGGCTAGAACCTTTCGTTGTGGGGTGGATATGATAACGAACGCGTTGAACTCCTTAGCTCAGTGGTAACGTTCTTTTACGTTTCTGTCTGTTTCACAGCAGACAAAAAATGTTATCGATGGGATGGCCCTGCTCGTTGTACATTTCTTTTGAGACACATCCTTCTCCATTCAGCTTGCGGTTTCCGATTCCGCCTTGGAAAAAACTGAACACAGAATAAATGTAACAATGGGACATTAGAAGTAATAATAAAAAAACTTTTTGAATTTCACAATTTATATCTTTGCTTTTCGGAAAGCCATAAAATGATACCCTTTATTTGGTCGAATGCGTCCCGCTCCCTCCCCGGATTTTTTTTATTTCTCCATTTATGCATGTAAAATGCCCATTTGAGAGCAATTTATAACTCTATATCGAACTCTTGGAAAAAAGTTTCTGAGAAAAATAAAAGCATAAAAATATTTTTCGAGGAATTTTCATGATACACCACTAGTTCTTTGTTTTTTTTGCATAAACCATCACAAAACAAAAATGATGATGCTAGCTTAGCTGATGATGATGACAAAAAAAGCAACGCGTCCGGGGAAAATTCCCCTTAAAGCATGGAATAATACGGCGGCGAAGGCGAAGAAAACTTTTGGATTACTATTTGAGTTCGAGAACGCAGGCACTAAAAAAGGGATACAAAGGGGGAGGGGAGACTATAAACTTTGTTTTGCAGCGCCATAAAAGACACTTGAAGATTGAAGGAAACGGCCCACCCACCCAAGGAAGAACGGTTCTAGGCCTGGATAGCCCACCCATAAAAAAACTAGGCTCAGGATCAAGGGTTTCCTCAAATTCATCATGGATGAGGCATCAAGCCGAATTCTTGCGTTGGCGTATCGTATCGTATCGCATCACATTGTCCCCATAAAATGGAGCTTTAAGTGCCTCGTCCTAATTATGGATTCGTAAAAGTAAAACTCGGAGTAAACAGGAAATGGAAATAGGAGATGAGAAAAACAGGATATCTTATCCAGCCCACGCGTTCTAGTTCCAATCCAATCGCTAATTATTATTGCCTTGTTTTATTGGTCCTAAAGAATGTGGAAATAAACGCTCCACTTAGCACTCTGATTCATTTAATTTGGCGCTACAAGCAACAAATATCAAGTGTATTTTGCATGCCGTGCGCGTCTTTTAACATTCTAACCTTCTCCTTTCTTCTTCTTCTTGTTTCTTAACAAGCTGGTGCTTGTGCTGGTACTCATCAGAGGAAAGTAATTTGTTTCCTTGGAGCACTTTGTTATTGCGCCCTTTGTGCTCCAAAACTACACTTTGTATTCTATCTGGAGCATAAATAAATAATGAGGATGCGATATCTACCTCAGCCCTCCCATTCAGATTCGGGCTTTGTGTGTTGTGTTGTTCGTTTCTCTGGAAGAAGAAAAATAATAATTTTCTAGGTAAATTGATTCCTGACAGGAATGGCCTTTGGGCTTTTACACGTCAAGCGGAGGAAACAACTGCATCCATGTACAAAGCCGTGCAAGACTAGGACTCTTCTTCGGTGAAAGTGGATGTTTCTCTGGAGCTGATGAACTGATCACGTTCCTCCTTTTTCTGAACTGCTAGAACTTTTTTTCCCTCTTTCTCCGTCCTTTTCTGGATATAATGAAAGCGGCTGGGGTAATCGCCAAGCATGAGAAAGAGAACTTTTTTTGGTGTGGTGTGAGCATTTGCTGCTCATGGAAATTCCATTCCAACGCATTCTAGAGCGTACTCCACTTCCCCAAGAAGTAAGGAGAGGAAGGGGCCAGTTGCAGTCCCATTTTCTCTGAGATCTGATTCCCTCCCCCCCCAAAAAAAGCACAGACCAAGACCAAGAGCAAGTTTTGTTTATGCGAAATGAGGACAGAGGAAGAAGGCATTTCTTTGTTCCACAGGGAAAATTAAGGGTGAACCCAAATACTCTTTTTTGTTTGGGTGACCGAATAAATAGCCATTGTTTCAAAAAAAGAAATAATCCACCATAACGCTACAATAAATACAGGGCGATCTGACTCTGGCTGAAGATGGTGATGATGATGATGGCAATAGCGGTGGTTTGGCAAAGACGAAAAAATCCAGATCCTGGAACGCGGGTTGGTTGGATGAAAAGGGGAAACGTACGAAAGGTAGTAGCTCTAGCGTGGCATTCCCAGCCTTTACGGCCCCAAAATGTGTCGACATTCTTTCATTGAAAACAAAGGAATGTTTTAATGCCGCCATTACCACAAAATATTCAGAGTAGGGAGAGGTATTAGCCAAACAAAAAAGCAGTCGTTACTTCTCATAATGCCCTTGTTTATTATGACAGATTTCATTGTTGTGGGAGATGAGATAACTCCTTAAGATGCCTTTCCCTCGAATGAAGCCTGCCTTTTATCAAGGAGGAGGAAGATCTCAAAAGAGGAATTTTCAAAAAGACATTTCATACCACAGACAATTTCTGCTATATTGTTGGTAGGTCCTCACCACGCGTACAAAAGGAAGTTACATTTTTCAAAGCAAACTGGTTACAAGTAAAAAAAAGAAGTATTTAGGTAGGTGAGTGCGAATCTAAACCCTCCCAAAAGGAATTACAGGCGATGATCGGTTGCAATACTTACATCCCATTCTCAAATCCAATTTACCGTTAATCGAAAATCATTTTGTAATTCGGGACAGAACCCAATATATCACAGTACAGGACAGGGCTAGGACCAATGCTTCAATTCGTTTCGGATTTTTCCCCTGAAAAAATGAATTAAATAGGATAAAGTTTCACCAACCTAAATACATTTTTATTCGCGTTCTAGTTCTAATACCATTTTTCGCATACGGGAAAAAATTCCGGGGCAATAAATAATGTTTGGAACGAACCTCCGGGAAACTTTTTGGACAGGATAAATCCAACAAAGTCAAGAGAAAATATTGCTGAATCTCATCCCATCTCGTTCAGGTGAAATTGGGCTGGGATGTTGAGCGAATCTAGAGCGTTCAACACGTTTTGGAACGGTACATTAAATCCATTTATGCGGCATGCTCTCGTGCATTTCCTGTCAGTTTTAATTTCCATCTTTCACCCGTCCCTCCATTCATTTCCGAGTCAGTCAACCACACACACAGGAGCTGGTGAACGTAGTGGTGGTGGTTAACATCAAACCTGGGCCTGGGCCTAGCTTCCGTTTCCACCTTGCGACTTGCACATGCCAAGCGAAGCCACCGTAGTAGCTCAAAAAGTGGAATGAATGATTGAACAATATTTGCTCTGTTCTACATGCACACGCCCGATTATAACGCCATACGGCTCCAATCCCATATGTAGCAGCCATCCAATCCTTTCTCCTTGCTCTTATTAATCTTGTTCACTTCCTCTTTCCAATTTTCTTCCCTCCTTACTTAAGTTTTTATGCATTTTACCACCACCACAACTTTTTCTCCTCCAGCTCATTTCCCGATGGATCAGGAAGTAGAAATGACCTGTCAAACCGATTTTCCCCTCGTGCCGAATGAAAATCCTTGTTTTTGCTCTGGCTTGGCCTGTCTTCAAAGTGTCTTATCCAATGATAGGGACAACAACACTTCCCACTCCCGAAATG
>JAHZNH010001654.1:0-10762 GCA_027744355.1 Tyrannoseira gladiata | reverse complement strand
TTGGAGCGGAAGCAGCTCATCCTAATATTATTCGGGAGGGAGACCTAAAGTAGACGGGGAAATCGGAAGAGTGTTCTACTCTATTGGGCGTGGGAATTGCCAGTGGTCTTTGTCTAAGTTTGGAGAAAAGCTTGTAAAAGGGACAATAAATATTTCTTTATCAAATTCCCTGGCGGATTCTGTTCCTTATATTACCATTAGGAATCATGAAATGTTGAATGTCCAAGCCCAGCTAGCTTAGATGCCGGCGGCGAATAATTGGTACTATTGCTACGATGATTTAATCTATAGATTATGTTTCTCCAGCGTAAATTAATCTATACGAAGTAAATTAGAGCCTTGATATGAAATAAGAAAGCGAATAACATCGGTCTTTTTTTTATATATAACGTTTTTTTTTATTTAAAAGCTTGATTAAATGCAGGGGTGATCTGCTGGTCTTTTTTTATTCTTCCTTCCCTTACCATATAATAATCTGAATAGTAATAATAATAATAATTGTAGTAAATAGTAGTAGTAATAATAGTAAAACTGATTGTTATAACTCTTTCATATATAGTTTTTTTTCATAGCGGAGCGACTATGTATTTATGGTATGTATTTAGGTATAATTTTTCCCATTTTTTTAGAAACAAACATCATCAGCACCATTATATCGCATTCATGAATAGTAATGATTAAGTAACAATAATAATGATGAATGAATCGTAACAAAAGAGCCCTTCGGCTTAAGTAGAACGTCTAAAACATGGTCTTAAGTTTATTCCTTGCTTGAATAAGTCCAGGAGTATAAATCTAAAATTACACACTAGTATCCCATACCCCTAGAAAGTATTACCCTAGAGTTTATTTTATTGTAGTCTTAAACCCTATGAAAAAAATTCATATAGCACTTCACTTTATTGACATAACCAACCTCGCGCTAAGAATGGAAAAGATGTTGTGTGTAGAGCGTAGAGGTATAAGATAAAATCATCTAGAAATTATTGACTTCTCCCAACACTAGACTTTAGATATTTTATTGGTATCACTATTTATCTTTTTTATTCTGTCTGAATGATCCACTTTTTTGAAATGGAAACTCGGCGACATGACTGAAGAAAGCTTTGATCACTGGAATCTGCGCGATAATGACTTGTGTCACGGCAATAAACAACTGCAACTGCCTCCTGGAAAAATAACGCTGGATTGGATTGCACATTGGATGATGATTGCAGTAGTAAATAGTAGTAGTAGAAATTAATTATCATTATTGAAGATTCCATTTTTTATGGTAGTTTGTAGCGTCACGAAAAAAATTGATCGTTTATAGAAAAACCGCGCTTCCTTCAAAACCGTGGCATTAAGACGAAATAGTTATTTCAGTGGGGTTTTGAAGTGTATAAATAATGTGTAGCAGCCATTTTTTCTTTCTCAGAGCGGAATACATTTGTTTCTTTATCATCGATTATAAATTGTAGAGCCTAACGGTAATTCCTCTTGTTAATTATTGTGGATTGGATTGAAGTACTGGAGTGGAGTGAAATCTGGGAAATGAAAAAAGCGAGTGGGTTGATTGATTGGGTGGGATAAATTGTTTCAGGAGTCATATAAACAACATTAGAAAAAAAAAGTCCGTCTTATTCGTTCTCCCCAGTCTTGTAGGAACGTGAGCAAACTGCGCCCAAAATTGACCGGGACCCCGAATACTCAAGACGAAGGAACTGAACAAGTGAAATTTTGGTTTTAGTTCAAGTGAAATCCGTGACTTGTACAAAACTGAACAAAGTTGAGGGAGTGGGACTGTGGAAGCATGTACTGTTGAGAAAGATCAGATTTTCCAGAGAAGAGATATATAATTGTATTTTATTCCATCAAACAATCGTAATGTGATCTGAGACGGTTAAGGAATATTTTTTGCATTAATAATTAAGTAATTCGAAGTGTCTATTTTCAATTTATAGTTACTCACATATAAAAATCTACTATGATTGCTTGTGGCGTTTCTTGTTAATTACTTAAGTAAGTATTTTGCACTGCGTAGCGAGCGAAAGGATCGGAATGGCGAATGCGAATATCTCGACTGCGCCGTAAATCATATCAAGCCTTGCAAAAACATTTTCTGCTCGTCTGATCTTTGCGTCAACGTCAGCAGTCTGGATTTCACTTGAGTCGTGGGGTAAAATGAGAAATATGAGGGGAGTCATATTTTTTAAAGGAACAGTTCGATAAATGGTTCGGTTAACATTCGGTTAGATTTGTTCGTCGCTTTCGGCTTCAGCAGCACATTTCTTTTAAAAGTTTTCCTTGAATAATTAGAAACTAGATATAGTGTGAAAAGGTTGATCAATCTGATTCTGAATTAGAAAAAGTTTGATGGCGGTTGGGTGGTACTGGTATTAATTCATTGTTTTAGGCAATAAAGTTACATTTTTCTCATTAGAAAAGGATTCTGAGATGATTGGTAACTAGAATAGTGCGAATAAGATTCGATGATGAGTTCACCTGAAGGTTGAGTACTCTAGAGTTTGCAAAAAATTATCAGCTAGAAAGGTTCTCAATGGATGGGAAAGGCTTCTTGATTTCTCACTTTCATAAAGGAAAACAATAGGGAACAGAAATGAGCTGTGCGTGCAGTGGTATTAAAAACGTTACAAGGTAATTAGGTAATTCACTTGACTTTGCTGATGATGACGATTTCGAAAGTTGAAGACAGAGCAGAGTTTCTTTCTTTAAAAAACTGGAGATGACTCATCATTCTTATTATTTCTTATGGCTGCATACTGTATTGCATCTGCACGGCTTTGATCGAGACTTTAAATAGTTACTCCACAAAAGTAGACGCGTGTTTCAGGCTTGGTGGCTTGGGAACCTCAGTGCAATCAAACGGTGCACTGAGCGACCCTCACAATATATAATAATTATTTATTCCCGTTTGAATAAATGAGTAAAGCACCTATCGTAAAAAGATTTTTTTGACCCGCACTGAATGATCCGGCATCAGCTCGAGGTCAATGTGGTAGTGGTAGTTTTTTTAAAAAAATTCATTAAATATTCTCATTCCTTCTCACGTTATCAGATTTAGATCCAGCTTTTTTTTTACTAAAATTCTGTTTTTGTTGCGCTTGGTTTATATAACTTCTCTCTTGAATATCATATCACGCAGTTGCTTTCGAGAGGAAAAAATGATCAGAAGAAGAAAGGAACTGAATGAATTATTCCTCTTTAAAAAATATTGATTCTTCTTGTTAAAAGCTACGCGCTTAAATGCTTAAGATCATCATCATGCTATGTACATACAATCACATAATTAGAATTTGGATTCATTGTAAATATATATAGAATATGTATTGTTTTTTTACAAAAATCAATAAAAAATAGTACATAGTACCGTGTCGAATTGTTACGTGCGTTAGAATAGTTTTACACCTTCTCTTTGTTAGTTGTCGTAGTAGTCGTCATTATATCGATTTTTTAGTGTGTATGTATCCCTCTATTTTTCTTTGGAGGAGCTGGAGAAAACAAAGAAAAGGCCTGACTGACTAACTTTATATATCTTTTTTAATTAATTATTACTCTTTCTCAAGTGCGTTCGTTAGATGAATTTTTTATGGCTTTGTTGTAGTAATAGTAGTAGGCATCAAACCCTCCTCCTCCTGTGTTCTCTTTGCATTCAATAGAAACTCAGTAGAAATCACAATTTCGCTGCGTGTGCATAAAAAGACAATCTTTTCATGGAGCTAGAGAAGAAGAAGATTATGGAAAGGAAAACAGTTCATCTAAGTGTGCACATCAAGTCATCGTGTCATTCATTTCAACTTTACTTTGCGAGAAAGCATGAGGATGAGCGATTTTCACTTTAATCTGAGACTGAACTGAACTGATTGAATTGGAAATCAAAGCCAAAGAGTTTTTTTCTCACTTGTCTTGGTCAGAAAATGGGAAGAAGTAAAAGTTCATACTATAATATGTAATTCAACATGAAGCAGTTCTTTGATAAAAAAAAGTAGGGAAATAGCAAGAAAGAAATTAAAAGTGAAAAGGAATGAGACATAGAAATGGATAATTTTTCAATGCTAGAAATACGCAGGCGCTTGAATATAGAAGTTTGACTAGAGACTTCATAGCATGTACATGTACGTAGTATTGTAGTAAATATCTTTTTTGATGATAAAATGTAGCCTACTGAACGTAGAATTATGGTAATAATAAATAGTTTTTTATTCTGTTTTACAGTTTTCGAGCTCGTGTGGTCAAGTTTGACTTGGATGAATGCATTCGGGAGTTCATCCTCGGCGGAGGTGATGGGGGTGACTGCCACCTACAACATAAAGTTACAATGTGATTAAAAGCAGATCCTGAGTTTCTATTGAGACAAATGTATGAATTTAGTGATTTTTTTACCCATCATCCATGGAGTTGACACTGGAGACAGTGGTATCCCTTGAGGATATCGTAGCCAGTGAGGGAGACCTTGGCTGATGATAAGTATTGTTGCCGTTGCTATTATTGTTGGAAGGTTTTCCTCTGGGTTGCTGCACAATCGGCTGGCCATTTGAGCCGTCATCGCCTCCTCCACCACCGTTGTTGTTGTTGCCCTTACCGTTATTATTATTGTTACTATTATTATTTCTACTATTCTTGTCTTTGGCTCTCCCGCTGTGACTGTTGCTTCGCTTTATGTCATCGAGGTCGTCGTGAGCCTTCGTTGTTTGATATCTGGATCGGCATGGTCGCTTATTCTTTCCTCTCTCCTGAAACAATTCAAGTTAGATTTTAAGTATTGAGGTATTATTTCATTAATTGCTCTACTACCACTATTCATTCTGAAAGTAACTACTTTATAATTTATGCTAATCTTTTGATAAACTTACTTCGCATGATGGGCAGTACCAGAAACTTAGGATGGAGATGGAGACGGCAAACAGGCTTGTTGGATAAACAAACAAACAGATTAAGTAAAGAAATTGATGCATGCAACATGCATGCAACATGTACATACATATGTAAGTGATTTATATTAATTGTTTTATATTATGCACAAAAAGTGTACACATAACCATCGTGGGCCTAGCGTGGATATTAAAGTATCTATAACGTTTA
The DNA here is from genome assembly GCA_027744355.1 of Tyrannoseira gladiata. Taxonomy (NCBI): domain Eukaryota; kingdom Metazoa; phylum Arthropoda; class Collembola; order Entomobryomorpha; family Entomobryidae; genus Tyrannoseira; species Tyrannoseira gladiata. Next base: position 5,680 of record JAHZNH010001654.1, on the reverse strand, counting down.
CGCAATACAATAATCGAAATGATTAGTCTTTTATATTATAATCAAACCTTGTTGGAAGTCCGAGGGCGATGAGGAGGGGGGACGCAGTCTCCTGCCAGTTGTAGTCTGTCACCACCAGTCGAGGATTTGCACGGCTATAGTAGCACGGAAAGGTTCGTCCAAGCTGCATTCCAACAATACTTTATCATTTCCACGTTTTATGCACATTCACAATTTCTATTATTTTTGGCATGGTACAGCTACAGCATGAGAATATCATTCCATTTCCATAACTACTTACTTGCTACCATTAACATACCTACTTTATGTTGGCAATAAAAAATGGAATTTCCCAAGAAAATGGAGTTCATGTTCAATTCAATATACATAAATACGTGACTTACCTGCTTGTATGTCTCCCCATAATCATCACACCTAACTTTAGGTGGGTAACCACAACCCTTTGCGTTAATCAGTAGTTGAGTATAAGACACATCCCATTTGGATTCATCCTATTGGGAAAACAAAATATTTGTTGTAGTTTTTTGATAGAAAGTCTTTATTTCGTTGTTGGGGACGAATAAGTCGAATAGTTAATTCAATGCCAGTACCAGCCAGTCTGAAGGATCCACCATGGTGAAATTTTCTAAACGTGGATAGCCAGGCTTACTGCCTGCCTTGCGGTAACTAACATAAATCTGATGACATTGGGACGGGGTGGAGGTGCAGCCCTAAATATATAATTCAAACTTTTTATGTAATCTCTTATGCTAAAATTTCATTGCTCTGTCTGCAGTCGCCTAATGATTTTGTTGGTTTTCTAATACAATCATTTCACGATAAACCGAGATAAATAAATTCATTTTTATTTAATCAAGTCCAACTTACCTCCCGACACGAGCTCCATCTACCACACTTACTCAGCCCTGTGGCATATGTGTAGTCGATAGTAACACAAGTGGCCGCTTCCGGATCAAAATCGGCCAACAGAGTCGAGATGGAGGGTTCTACTATCAGAGGAATGAGGAAGAGTAAGGCAAAAACGCAAACTGACGCTGCAAACAACAAATACATGCAATTAGTACATTCATAAAATTTTTACAATGTAACAAATTGCTGATGTTCGAATTTAAAACTACCAAACTTACCTACTATCCCTAGAGTTAGCGATACGTAAAATTTGACTTGTTCTCTCAACGACAACTTCTCCGGGATTATTTCCGGCTCGTAGCCCGCAGGGGAGCCTGTGATGTTACTACTTCTGTTAATGTTCGTCGAAGAGAGTGCAGTGGCAGGCCGAGAGTGACATGTGCTATTCGCGTTGTATAAACTTCTGTCATCCCGTCCAATGTCACGACTCCCACTGAGCAAGGAAGCGGACAAGGGTGGACCTGGAACAGTTCTGGAGGCTATACCCTCTGAAATTGTTGCTCGGGACCCTACGCGACCTACACATAGCTGGTGGTGGGGGTATTGATGTTGGTGCTGCTGACTACCGTTGTTGTTCGGCGGCTCGTCTCCGTGTTGTGAACTCCTACTTTCTCTACGCGCGTGCCGGTTGTTAAGTGTTGAGGCGACTATTCCTGCGGCTCCTACCATTACGATGATTTCCTGAGGGAGGCGAAATAGTTTTTTTCCAGAGAAACGAATAAATATTATTTTTTCTGGTAATAAGCTTCACAAAGAATCAGTCGTCAGCCAGGGACCATAGCGTGTTGTCTAATGGAACCATTTCACGATACATGAACAATTTTTTCTTGTCATCATCATCATCATCATGGTGATGCTTACTCTTTCACGAGGAAATTGAAGTTTCGTGTAAAACTGCTATATAATTAGTCTTAATGGAGAAATAAGTATTCACACGAAAGCCAATATCCTAACCTAATATCCTATTCCTCTATTGTGTTTGAGTAATTGTTATTATGTTACCACAATGGAAAAGTGCTTTTGCGTCAAAAGTAAAAAATATTGGGTGAGTGGTGGGAGTGTGGGGATGAGAAATTCTTGACTTTTTAATATTAATCCCTGCAGTACTATCTACTACAGCGCCATCGCTTCGACGGCCTCCTTCTCCAGCATTCCCTTTGGATCTGCGCCACAACATTGGAAGTAGAAGTGTGAGTCATCCCCGACGTGAATGATTCTCGTGCAGAGCACCAAAGTAAAGCATGATACTATAGCCAATGTGCATGGGATCGCAGACGCCAAGAGGAGCTCCATTATCGTTCTCATTCTACTGAATCTGAGAACCACAAATTTGCTATTGTTAGGCGAGTAGAAGCATTGGAACCTAGACTGACTCCGAAGGTCTGCTCCATCACCGCCATATTCAGCGTGGAATTTCTCGCACTCCTGAAGGATCAGAGTGTTGACGCATGCGTCGTGGTTGATCAACAGTGGGGTTGCATTATAGATGAGGAGATCTGGCTCGGGTGGAGCGAATCTTCTCTCTGGATCCACTAATCTATCCGATGACTCATGATGACTTTGGAGAATGTGTGTGATATTCGTAAAGTTTCCAAAGTGATCGGGTTCCAGCAATGAGCCGTTGAAGCAGTCTGATAGTACGAATGTCGTCTTATCATTCGGCACTTCCATCAGTGTTGTACAGAACATTATGAGAAAGGGGGGTCGACTCGGATCAGTGTCCGATTTCAGATCCCTTGGCCAAACCTCAATCTCCGTATCCATATCCCGGGCTCTTGCGCATTTCGCTGTGTAGATGATGTCACCCTGGCGGATCAAGATGTCCTTGTCTTTTGTGTTGATGGCGATGCATCTCTTCTCGCACTTGAAGGGAGGTCTAACCCTCGCGCATTCCCCGTAGTTGCATTGATACAACCCATCAAAGTGAAGGCAGGCTTTACGGGTATTGCATACCACTGGAGTATCCGTTGTCGTGAGATTGCAGGAGAGTACTGATGTCAGATTTTTGCACACTGCCCCTTGAGTCTCCCCCGTTGGGGAGCCTGGGCCTTTCGTACAGTTGAAGATTCCATGAAGGGAGGCGCACTCGCCATTAATGCACCTAGAAGCAGGGCAAGCAATAGGAAGCATTTCATGAGAACTTTACCTTTCTTGTCGCCATCTTTCGAATCTTGTTTTTTAAACCGGAAAAAATTCACTCTTTATTTAAAAAAAAACTTACTCGTAGACCTTCATTTTCGGATCTATCCCATGACAATATTTAGTGTCGAATGCGGCGGGATCACATTCCTCCAGTCGTATGTTACTCCCATTCCTCCTCACGTCCACACGAATTTGTGTACACGTTCCAGTGGATTTTGATAAGCACCACTCACCACAAGAACTCCATGAGGGGCCGCCACTCTCATCCTCACAGTTTTGAACTGATTGGTTGGAAACAGTAGTGCACATCACTGTTTTTTCTGAGAATCCGGAGTTGAGGGTATGATACGAGGGCGTGTAAACCGCTACAGTCAGATAAACCATACTCACACAACTCAAAACTGCCGTCAACTGACAAATGCAGATGGTGAGGCAGACTCGTTTCTCGAACGGCGTATTCATCTTGGCTGATTGACGAATTTATAGCTTCTCCAAACATTTATTGGTAAATTATAAGTAAAATCAAAATTTCAAGAGAGATTTTTTGAACCATCAGCGGCACTCCCACGATAATTATGCTATTTATTTTCACAACTCAAAGAATTATGTAATCATTTTTAAAAAATCTATCTTCCTACAAAAAAATCCTCAACTAAAAGTTTATCCTATCGCAAATATTATTTTTTTCTTGATTTATTTTCCCCTTTACTTCAGTAATTGTCGAGCAAGTGCGAAGTTTCTAGTAGCTCGGGGGAAATATCTGTATATATACACTCCTTTTGCACACCGAATATATACTCCCTGCAAAAAATTATAGATGCGGATCAAGGAGAAAGCAAAAGTAGAAGCAGGGCTTGGTCTCTCATTGAATATGGCTGTTGCTAAGTATGCAAAAAAAACAACGCAACGCAATTTTCCAAGTATATATACACCCCACACCACCACCACTCCAAAAACATGGCTTCCCTTTTCCCCACACACACGCTAGTATAGATATTGACCTGGTCTCTATCCCTACCAAAGCGATTTCGTCATTAGGAAGAAATACCATAAGAAAGCGTATTTTTTGCCATCGTCATTGCCAAAAAGGGAGAAAAATGAGGGCGACGACGCAGGAGCAGTGGGGCTTCCTCCAAACACATGCTACATCCTAGGGGTCTGGAATATTAGGATGGAATGAGCGCATTATGATATTTCTCTTTTGCCACGATCGATACTGGGCCAAACATGAGGCTTTCACCTCGTACTGGAAGCCTAATGCCTAGGAAGTGGTGGTTGGTGCACGCCATGTGTGTGTACATAAGAATTACTTTGAGTTTCGTACTGTACACAAAAAAAATACATTGAACTTATGGGGTTGATAAGCACCATGCAAAAATCCCTGGTCTAAAGTTCAGGTGGAATGGTTCAGGCAAAAAAAAATTAGGAGGATATTCTGGTGAAAGCAAGCACAACCTAGGGAAAGGGATATGGAGCTACTCCGGGAAAAAGATTTTGAGGGGTTCCATATACCCCGATATAGATAGCACCACCGGACAACACATGAATGAAAAGAGAGATTCTTATAAGCGTAAAGGAACCTCGAATTCTTTGTATATTTACAAGAATGGGGAAAGAGAGTAAGATATGATGACTGAAGATGATTATCTCATTGATGATGATGATGACCGTAAGTACTTACTATTTTTACAAAATATCGAGAATATACTATAAATTAAGAATTTGGTTCGAGAAGAGAAAAACGAAGATCGTTCCAGACAACACGACACACATGCCCATAATAAATAATGATTCGATATTCGATCATGAAATGAAAGAGTGAAAATCATATCAATCAATCAATGCATGAATGAATGTGATAATTTTTGGACTTACTTTGAGCTCGACTTTCTCCAACGTGCTGAGCACAATTGGAGATTTCCAATGTTAGTGAAAATGATGATTATGTTTTCAGCGTAGAGCGTGTAGGAGTGTTAGGAAACTAAAAACTAGGAAACACGCCACAACTCACGAGCACGCATTTAGGAGCGCAGAAGGTTTCGAGATAGGGAGGCAGAATTTAAACATTTAGAATGTTGGATCGCACTTTCTGTTTCTCTCCTTTTCACAAGTTACGCAATGATGATTATTCTTCTTCAGAGAGTAGCATTTCAACTGAACACAAGGAAGTATTTTGGGGGATCATCGTTCAAAACTGATCCGGCCATTAGGATTCGAGGACTAGACCATCCACTGCCACACTAATGAAGAGAGTTCTCGATTTTTCAGTGTTTCCTTGTTATTATTTTGGTTATTGTTTAAACGTGGCAATGATTATATCGATGACGAACCTATCGATGATGGTGATGATGATGATGATGAGGTATATACGGCTATAGGATGGAAATACACTAGAACATGTACAAGAAATACTATCTCGCGCCTATAAGCAGGTAATATGTATGTATGTATATGTGAAGAACAAAAACACCTTCCTTCACTCCAAAGATTTCTAAGACGGCACTTGGAAATTTGAGCAGAGAAATTAAAAACTAAGAGCACTAGCCTAAAATCACAAAATTTCCCCTTTTCAACTTCACACTACTGGCCATTTTGCGGGGGTAATTTCGACGAAAATAATTGAAAAATT
>JAHZNH010001653.1:0-15720 GCA_027744355.1 Tyrannoseira gladiata | reverse complement strand
TAATTGGGTTTGGAGGATTTTATTTATCGGAGTGGCATTGTAGAAACTCCACAATAAATTAAAACGGCTTTATCCCCGAGTCCTGAGCTATTAGCGAAAGTTCGGTGAGTGAGTTGAGGCAAACAGAATCTTGAGGGGTTATGTAATCTCAAACAGGGAGCGAGATTAATTTCGCCATTGTTTTCCGGAGGAAATTTACCAGAAATTGGATAGGATTAGGTATTGAAGGAAGCCCACGTAAAGGAAGTGGTGCGGAAGTAAGCCAAATCTGAATTTGTCCTTGTTCGCGGTAGATTCATTATGATGATGACGATGAGGGGACTTCTATTCAGCGATATATGGGAAAGGAACGGAAGTTACGCAAGCGAATGCATCGGCATATTGGTGCATCTTTTAATATTTACGGGCTGTTTGCTCCAACCCCCTTTCTAAAATCTATATCTTCCAGCATCGTTTCGAAGAAATGTTGGAAACGAAAATAACGGCGAATATCTAAAAAATATAATATTTGTAGACGTTGGAATATTACATTTTGTTCTGGGAAATTCTGATTTATGAAATTCGATATAACTTTACAAAATATAGAACTGCACGGAAGATAAATATGTTTTCTCTTTTGTCTTTTTCCAGGTAAGTTGGCAGACTCGATTCCCAAAACTTTTTTGTGTGTGGCTCCAGCCGCGTATCTCCCGCTCGCATCAGGAAATGTAATCTGTGGAGTTCATCATTATTTTTCGCAATATCATGTCGAAATTCCCATATTCAGCAGGGAATGCTCAGCGGTAACGGTAACAGAACTAATTTTTAGTATTCGCTCGGTGCATAGTATTCTGAACTGAACCCACCGGACAACATTGGCACGTGTGAACCTCAAACGTGGGCTGGTAAAATATTTTCGCCTTGAAACTTTCAAAACTTCATTTTCGCATTTAAAGCTGGGAAAATTTTTTTCGGGAGAAGCACTTGACGTCAACGAGGGATCATTATTATAATAATAAATGCTTTCATAGAGGATTCCCTCACTCTTTCACGTGTATTACTCCGCTCACTCACTCCTTGTGCAAATGACGAGAGTCCAAGTACAGCGTGACTTGGAGAAGTGTGTCTCCCTCAGTTTAAAAAAATATATATCGATTAAGTTCCACGCGCTCATCATTACAATGATCTGGTTCTGCACAGGCTGGAAAGGGCATCTTCACTGAGGTTGAGGTGGAAAGAATTCCCGACGTTTTGATTTCAATTCGAAATCCAATCTGAAAGAAAATTTGATTATGACTCGGACTCGGAGCATTGCTCCAAAGGACTCTCGAAATGAATTCTTTGATGTTTTTATTTGGGTACTTCCCGCTTACGGGAGCATCAATCAAAAAATGGGCTCTGTAAATAACCCAAGAATTGGAGCTGCCGGTCAATTCATGTATCCTTGGAATGCACAAAGTAACTAGTTCACTTCCTTGTCAATCCGGTGGAGCGAGAGAGAATCGAAATATGTTTCTTTCCGAGAATGAACACGCGATGGAAGTAGTTATTGTTTGTTTACTGGATGATGGCGTGAGGAACCTTCAAAATATTCATGGCTTCTTGCTCAATGTTCACTCAACACGTTCCCCGCTTGGTGACACATGTCATGCTATTTTTTTCCTCCTGTGTGAAACAACTTGACACTGGAGTCGGGAGGGCGGAAGTTGTTGTTTTTCCCCCAGTGACAGAGAAGCAAGGTAGTTAAAGTTTTCAGGGTTTTGAATATTCATGAGCTGGGAGATTTTGTGGTTGGGAGTCCGTAGATGGTTTTGTGGCTGATTGATTCTGTTGGTGAAGTGCGACATGAGGCTGGTGAGTCTGATAGGAATTAATGGAGGCAGAGAGAAAGTATTGCATATACATAGCCATAGTTGAGGAGATCCACGTGACAAATACTTAGATTTCATCATTTAAGCAGAAATACATATTTATGTTTCCCTTGTTGCGAAGTAAGCAGCTCGAGTGTACTTGGAAATCGATTTTTTCCATGAACAAATAGGCTCTTCCTCATTAGATCCGATAGAATCTGATGGATTCCTGCAACTTCATTTGCTGAGGAACGGAAAATGTTACATTTATAATACGATCTCTACTTGGAAGTTACTACTCTAATGGAAGTTCACTGGAAGCCTAGGTGCTCTCCGAATGCAATTGTTTGATCAAATTTCGTGGAATTCGAATCTCATTTCAACTTCATGATGAAACTTCAAATGATTTCAGTGAGCTACTTAAGTATCATTCCCGTTCTTGACCCTATTATAAAGGCACGTGAGNAAAGGCACGTGAGGGAGCGGTGGACACCACTCCGACCTTATTGGTCAACCTGAGTCCCATTGAAATTGCACTCTGAAAGGAAAATTCCCTTTGAAGAGGTCTTAAGTACTTCACCGTCCATCGCATCACTCCACACCTCGTTCAATTGAAATGGATGTATCGTTTTGCAGAGGAATTTCAATATTCTTCTGACTTTAATTTGTTCATTTCCTTCTGTTGACACGGAGAGGCTGAATCAGAAAACTCAGTTTCGAATCACATTGACTCTTCTGTCCACAGTCCTTCCCTTTTACTTCCAGTGGTACATAGGGCGTCCGTGGAATTTTGTATTGGATCTTCCATTTCTTATCTCTATCTATCTCCAAAGTCATGGGCTCTTTCCACGTGCCTTTTTCACTGGTGTACTGTAGGTAGTCCCAACGCAATTTTCCCATCTCTTTTCGCCCGTTATGCGCAACTTTTTAATTAAGCGAAACTCGAACTTATCCTTCTCCTCCTCTTTCGCCTGGAGAGACTAATTTTACATCGCTTTCTTGTAACTCTGAGAAAAAAGGAGCGTTGGATACATGTATCCTTCACCTTAGTGCGAAATCTCCCCGAAAAGGATTTTTTGCAGAAGGTCAAAGTTCTCTTCTCCTTCTCGAAAGAGGCGAAATTAGTTTAGTTCTTGAGAGACAAATAAAAAGATGGATTCATCAAGATAATAAGTCATTCATTAGGGTAAGTCGAGCCCTCCTATGCAGTTGTGAGCTCAGAGACCCCGGATTTTCGGGGAAATGATAATTTTGACTTGACTTGATCCCTCTCACTCCCGACGCGACAGATAAGTACTCTGGGTGTCGTCATCATCATTTTCTTTGTCGTGGCTTCAGCTTCCCAGAGAATTTGAAACGAGTTGGTGGGTCTACCGGCTTGGATCTAATCCTTCCTCCTCCTCCGTCTTGTCTCCCTCTCTCAAGTAATTTAATAATAATGTTAATAATGCACAATTTCAATCTAAAGCCGTTGAGCTCCCTTCTCACGTTTTTGGTGGATGGACGTCTATCCATCCATCCATCCATCTTTCCACTGTCGTTAGGACAGAAACACGTTTTCATTCACTCGTTTCTGACATTCACCCTGAGTGAGAGAGCGGCAACCATCATCATCCACATTGTTAGTCGTCCTTCCCCGAGAAAATTTTCTGTAGTTCATGCTCGGAGGATAAAATTCTTGGAGGTTGTTCAAGGAGAAACAAAGTTCAAACTCCGGAGCTCGCACTCGCTCCTTCACTGGAGAATTGGGAAGGGGGAGCTTTTCTAAAAATATAGGATTTAACTAACTAGATTTCGTAAACACGCTTCCTCCACGAAATCCACTCAGCTCTACTCAAGCAAATTCAGCGCTCTACTCTATCCCAGTCCCAGAGTACTTTTCGTCTTCTACTTCACCACTCCTACGTCCAATTTCTAATGAGCAACATATTGCTGCTAGGGCTTCCAGCTTAAATTTTTTTGGGAGATGAGTGGGATCTCAAGATTCTCAAGCCTTAAAAATTTTCCGTTGGAAAGCTGAGACTCTGAAAGAAAATCTTTCGTTGCTGAGCCCTCTGGAAGGAGGATTGGGGTCCTTGATTTTATAATTGAGTTTTGTTTTCCCATCTTCCGACTCTTCAGAGGATGCTGATGATGATGATGATCCAAGTTCTACTTCTCCTGGCGATGATTTATTGATTCAGTGGACCAGAAACATGATAGGTTTACCCAACACTTCAATCCTCTGCAAGGTGTGGATTTGATTAGGCTTGGAACCACTCGCACTGCTCAAATTAATTTCGCACAATGTACATTTGCGATCATGATCCTGATCGCTGGAGTAGGCTCATCTCGAAAGTGATCCCGAAGGGGTTGCAAAACTATTTGCACAAGTAAAGTAGGTCTCTTTCCTTTTCTCTTTGTTGAATGCCTAAGTAAATACTTACAAAGGGGGAAAGATTATTCCGGAGGGGAAGGGATTAATGAGTCACCGGCCGACCAGTTCTGTTTCCAGTGTTGATAGGATTATCCATCTTGATGAGGAATGACTCTTGTTGGCGAACGCTTCGTTGATTTGGTATTCCAAACCTTGGGATAAATTTTCCTTTCAGAGGAAGGATTTCAATTTTGCCTTGGGAAAAGTTGGAATTATATAAGGGATCTTATTCTCCGCGAAACTTTAGATTTTTTCGAGAAAAATTAAATCCGAAATATTCGTAAGCATTGCTGATCTAGAGTCCAATATTCCGAAAAAAACTGATCCAGATCCGGAGAAATGAAATGCGTGTAGAAGGACTTTATGAATGCAAAAGACTTCCACTGAGTTGATAAACTGTCTTTTCCACGCAGTAAACAGGTTCCAAGAAAGGGGTTAGCACTCAGGAAGGCGATGGAGGGACTGAATGTATTTACGGCAACTATTAATTGCCTCACCTCCTTCATTAGACAAAGTGCTAATGGTAATGTCATTCCACCTACTGGAACCTTTCTTGTCGCTCCCGCTCTACGGGATTTTCTTGAGACTTTTAAAAAGAGAGGAGAAGTAGTAGTACGTGCTCGAGAGAATATTGGAACGGGTCTTTAGGAGGCTCTTACGATGATGATGGTGAGGACTTGCATAAGTACTTATTCATACAACGCGTGGGATTTCGGTGTTTAAAAAAATATCGATCCGATTCCAATCTCAGCCTCTAGAGCGCCACCGCCACTCAAGATCAGTTTCCCCGAAAAGCTTCTGGCATATTTTTTTCTGCAATGTGGTGAAAAAGCGTTGAGTTTGGATCAGAGATTCGATTCGATTTGTTGTTTCGGGGAGCGCACGAAGTCCCCATTTAATGCTTGCGTGCACACTCTTCAACACGCAAAAATATCGTCTCGGAGAAAGTTGACAATGGCTTTGGAGAGTCCGTCTCTTCTCCTGATGTTGTTGTCGTCGTCGTCGAGATTTTCTCTTTCTTTCGCCAACTCCTTCAAAGCACACTATAGCATGGCGAAGTGGAAACTCAATCTGAACTTGGGATTTGCCATACCACATACTGTGAAAAAAAGAAGTCTGGAAATGATATGACTTCTTTCTTCCCTGGGAAGTTTGGCGTGGTGGGAATTTTCTCCTGGAGGAAAAATATTAAGTCGAAGATTTAATTTGGTGGAGCATATGCCTACGATCCGATTATCATTTTACAACAATAATGATCCTTACATTGACATTCTGCGTCTTCTTCGCTGAAGGGCAAGGACCATAGCTGAAGCACTTTTTCTATAGCTTGGAGGGTAATGTAATCCTAACCTGAAATCTATACCTAATAGACCTATACACCTCGGAAGTTAATGAACCTTGAAAATGATGAAATTCGAGAGGAGGACTGATTTTCTATGTCCCGGAAGGGATTTTGAAGCAATGTCAGATCTTGTCCCTATCAAACAATCTTACTGTCGTCATCACCTCGGATATCGTTTCGTATCATCATGGCAGCTTAACACTTCAGAAAACATCCAAAGGCATAATTCCTGTTTTCCAGCCTCGCATTCTTCCTCGCCCTTCCCTGATTTTCCTTCTTAAGCAAAGTGCTTAAGCGGTGGAGCTGGAGCAATTCTTCTTTCTGGGGAAAATGAATGTTTGATAAACACCAGGGTAACTGCTTATGCTTTCCGGGTGAGCATTTTTCCCCCACATAAATGGGGTAACGCATCACCCCTTCCCTACTTTGGAAGATGATGGCGTCCTCCATTAAAAATAATATGTAAATCTTCCGCCGTTAAATTATTTGTTCACGTTCCCTTCCCTTCCTTTAGAATTCCGTCATACTTCCCCTCTACGCGTCGTAAATACATCCTCATGATAAACTGGAAATCCCCCATTCACGGCCACGACTTTGTGCGGGAGCTCTGAGAGGATGTGGAAATAAGTGCGTGGAAATAAGTAGTAGCAGGAGGCAATGTTTTGGAAACAATTATATTTTAATGACTTCAATTACGGAATGAGGAAGGTTAAAGGAAGAAGCGGCCTTCCTACGCGAATCTCTTAGATGGGCGAAGTGTATTAGGAGATGCCATGGATGGATGAATGGATGGATGAAATTTTCCTCGTGTGTACTTCCCAAACTCCACCATTTCGATCTAGAGCTCGTTCTGCCTTAATGAAGAAGGCCTTAATGAACAATGGTTGTTCGCTCGCTTCTTCTCCGCCGCTCCCTTTGTTTCCCGACTTTTTACATTCGCCGCTTCTCCGTTAAAAAATGAGAGGAAAAATGAGTGGAGTAGCGTTTTAATGGATCCGTAAAAAGGGAAGCTGTCTTTTATGATTCGAAAATGCAAGTGATTTGTTCTGGGGAGATTCTGTGGGGGAGAAAGAGAACTTCTGGGGTAACTACTACTTACACACGACCTCTGCATATTGGATTGGATGGAATGGATGGGGAGTAAGAGTAAGGGTTCATGCTTACGAAGGTCGTAAATATTTTATCGCTCCGCTGCATTTTGCATTAAGACTTCCCGCTCCCCAGACTCCCGTCCAGATTCAGAGTAACGCGTTCTAACTTTAAACACCACAATAAAGTTTTAAGCATACCAGTCAGCTCGATTTTCCCCAGAAGGGAAGGAGAAAGAGGAAAAAATACGTTAACGGTCCTAAGTAAATGGTGAAAATTGCAGATTTCTAGTCTCCTCGAGTGAGTGGGTGGGTGGTCTGGTTCTTTCTTTTGGTGTGTTTACTTTTATGATAAAAAATCCTCAGTAAAGTCTGTCATTTCATTCGGATTTATTCGAAGATGCGAAAAAATACTCAGGTTAAGTACTAGTATTTTTTGCAAGGGAAACTCCATTCTGTGTTGAAAGGCTCCAAACTTTATTTACCAGAAAGGGCTTGGGAGATGATCAAAAAGTACTTATTTCCTCCCCGTAAATTCCCCGCCCGGGAAGAATCTCACGTATTCTCTAGGTACTTATAAGTACATTGGAAAGGGGAATCCAGGTGATTTGATCTCTTCAGAAGGAAAGGATTGTGGAGTGATGGGGAGCTTTACAAAGTCCTTACTTGGCACCAGGGAAACCGTTCAATAGATTCTTCTTAGGATTTCTCTGATTGTGACGCACGCACGAGCTGCTCATCACCATGGGCTTGGATTGAATGGAATTGGATTGGATTGGATTATTTGACCGTTCCGTTGTAAACACATCCACTGAGGTATGTATCTTCCATCAGGGGAAGTCCGCAGTTATTAACATTCTCGATAATCTTTGGTGGAAGTAAGTAGTCCAGCTTCGAAGAAATCAAATAATTATCTCGGGCTGATGAAAAAAATAGCTGATATTAATGAGATATTTAGTCCTTAGCTAATATTAGTGTGTCAGGGGAAATATGCCGCGATAATTAGGGGAAAACAGAATGTTCCTTAGCCGGAATTTAGATTTCGACATGAGTGCGAGATTGCTCCCGAGCACACTGGGATAATTAGGCAGGCGTATGAGGATTCCTTAGCTGGAACAACTTCCTGGAAGAAAATATCCCTAGATGGGCAGGAGTTAATTGCCGACATTACCGATAGCCCTCTTCGACTGGAGAATCTTAAAATGAGATTTCATAATTTGGACAACCTACATCCACGTGAGTCCAATAATACGAGTCCGATGTATTTAGTTTACTTAGTTCCTTCGCTTTCCGCTTTGGACGGACGATGAGCGACCGATTTGTGAAGGACTTAACGTCGTTTTTTATCCACTTTCTTCCTTCAATCCTCTCAGCAATCACGAGATGGTCGAGAATCAAGCCTCTAGGTTTGTTTGTATTGTGATTTCACAGAAAAAGCAAGTTACGAAACGGCTCTTGTTGGCCACTGTTCCTGAAGTTTGATTCCTCGGCATCGTCTCCGGGAGGGCATTCTGTCGGGGAAGAAATTTTTCTTCAAGAAAGTGTTTTCGGTAGCTTAGAGCTCAGAAAATAAATTAAAAATCATATGCTTTCTAGCAGATGGAGCATTCCGGATTCCAGACTCAGAGGCTGGAAGCCAGAACCGAGGCACATCAAAGGAAGAAGGCATTCATCCAATCATCCTACTTCTGAAGAGAGGGCTTATTGCATTCGAAAAAAATGACGTTACGTAAAGACATTATTTACCCTTGTGGGATGCAGTGTCTCCACTCGGAGTCACACAATGACAACTCCTCTGAAAAGGGGAAAGTTGAGAAGGAATGGGAATGAGTGAAAGTATCTACCAAATATTTTTTGAACTTGTTTGTCTGCGTCATCCCATTCACATCGGAGGGAATGCATTGGAGGTTGAGCTGGAGCTGGATTTCGTAGAAACGTGAAAAAAATGAAATTTTAGGTCTCGAGGGATGGACACGTTAAGAGTGGAAAACAAAAGGAGCAAAGAAGATTATTGTCCAACTTTCGCCTTGTCTCATTGTTCTTGGGTTGGATTGAATTGGATTGAGGAAGGGGGAATACGAGTAAGCAGCATGTAGGTAACCCCACATGTTATTCCCGTGGAATACCCCGTCGCCCTAAGAAAGGAGCCTATGGGTGTGGTTACTTATTCTCTGGAATGAGCTCAAGCCCTGTTGGGTGACAACAACAACAAACTCACATTTCCCCCGACCAACTGATTAGCAAGAGGAACGTGACGATGAGCTTTCCCATCTTCAATTCCACGCTTCAGCAATTAAGCGTCCCTGGGAGATTGCAAATTTTTATAAATAATTCCGAGAGCGACTGTCTTCCGGGTCGTTGGACGCGACCACTGACTCGAAAATTGTTCAAATCAATGAGATGGGATGGTGAGATGAGGTGAACACCTGAAAAAATCAGAGCTTCAAATCCATTTCCATTCCCATGATTTCGTTTTTTTGCGCAGAAAGTCTGCCGCAACGCAATTCTTCCGAAAATTCGTTTTCCATGAACCGGGAACTCACCTTGTCTCCAAGAAATTGTGAAAGAACAACGCTCCAAAGGCCATTCTAGGAGGCAGTAACCCACCTCATTTGTTTCATCGGCTTTTCCCATTCCTCTCCCCCGTGAAATGTTTCTATGTTATTGTCGATTCTGAGGATTGAAAATCCTCCATTCTGTGGGCACCTGTTCTGTTCACGTAAGCTTTTGAATAGAAAATTCTTCTCTGTCACCGGCCCACCAGTCATAAGTAATTCAATTCTGATGGCAATTACGTATCGGGTTCTTGAACTAAAGCTTAGGAAAAAAAACTGGAGAAAATGTTTCATCCTACCAGCCGGCTCGAGCAAATATTAAAAATTTGGAGGAATTCTTGGAATTCTACGTATTAAGTAATGCATAACAATATTATGCAGCCTCATTTAATTAATTCCTGCTTTCTTCCCGTTATTAATCCTCGAGTCTGGGCTTGCTTTAACTGGAAGTCTGAACTTGAAATTGATAAATTGTGCTTTCGTCTTGCATCGATATTGAAGCTAGCGAGTATTCGGTGTTGCAATCTTGGCAGGTTGATAAAAGCATGCATCACGTCTCATCTCACCCCAATCCCACCACATAACATCTTGAAAAGAGAGAGTCTAGTGGAGCGAATGAATCCCTACGAAAGTTATGGAGATGATGAGGTTTGAATCAAAGACTTCATCTTCCGCTTAACGCTCATCATCATCATCATCCATCCATCCATTCTATCCCATTCCCCTCACCGCGAACATTTCTCGCCTGACTCCTGTCAGGGAAGTGCTATTCTTGGGATCACAAGACAACGCTGATGATGATCACTCTTGATTACAGGGAACAGAAGATGATTAGAGACTACTGGAGCTTCCAAATTAATAGTAGTTTTTAACCGTCATCATGATGGTGATGATTATGACATGGCCTAAATTTCACCTCCGTCCCACTTTCCCCCGTCATTTTTCCTCCCGCGTGAGATCCTCACTGAAGACTTCCGTGCCCTAATTAATTCTAACAGGTAGGGATAGCAGCTCGTGCATCAAAAAATTTCCTATTATTTCCTCACTTGGAGGTGACTCGGCAAGACGACATCACGATGAAAGCAAAAAGCGTAAGGCGCAAATAACTCACTCGCTCAGTATCCTCATACTCCACAGGTCGCCTTCTTGATGGGGCCCAGAAAATTGTCTCATTCTTCTTCTCGCAGATCAAAAGATGGATTGAATATTTTCTCTCCTCCGAGAAAAGTTTTTTTTTCGCTGTCATGCGAACTTAAGTGATGGATGGTGGAAGTAGGGCTGCTGATGGGTGGTTGGTTGGTAGGTTGGTGTGGTGTGGTGAGATTCTTACTCATCATTCTTTTCCCCGAATGAAGGATGTCTCCCTCCCTGCCTCCTTCCCTCCGAGGGAGAAAATTCATCCAGGTGGTCTGGCACAAGAAAAGAATTCTAAATTGAAATAGCAGCCTGCTCAAATGATGAAAAGATGATTCATGGGAAAGAAAATAGCATTAGTACTTACTCTCTCATATTCTGGCTGGGGATTGCAGCTGGAAGTCAGAGTCTCTGAAGGTGTTCCACGAACAAGGGATAGATAAGTCGGCCAGAGTTAATCTTCTTCTTTTACATAAGTATCATTTCACCCCATGTTCCACTTCTATGCAATCCTGAGGAACTCCACCAATCCGCATACATCTCCAAGAGGGGGGAGTGAGGAGAAATCCTCATTTTGATGCACCATTCAATCCAATCTAAATCCATTGAACAATAGAATACAATACCCCCACATTCGGATTCCATTCTCAGGAGCTGAAGTGAGTTTTGAGTCGGGAGAAGTAAAAAGAGAATCTATTGAGTTCTTGTTCGTGGCTCCAGCCTCTCTGTCATCCCGTCACTGGCATCTTGTTGTTACGAAAGTAGGAGCCATTGTTGTGCCGCGTTCTATCAGACTGAATCTGCATAAATCCTCTTTCCTTTCTTCCTCCCCATAAAATTACTTCCTCTTTTATTTCCCCGTCGCACTTCACCCACTTTCTCCTCCAGGTTTGCTGTTGGAGAGGAGTAGGCATCTTGTTGTTACGAAAGTAGGAGCCATTGTTGTGCCGCGTTCTATCAGACTGAATCTGCATAAATCCTCTTTCCTTTCTTCCTCCCCATAAAATTACTTCCTCTTTTATTTCCTCGTCGCACTTCACCCACTTTCTCCTCCAGGTTTGCTGTTGGAGAGGAGATGGAAAAAAAGAGTAATCTCGAAATTTCTCATGCATTTTCCACCTTCCAGAAGCAATCTTCCTGTCGCCTCCTTTTCTCTCTTGAAAAATGAAAGTCGCGCAATTCCTCTTCATTCTCATGGAAATATTTTTTTCTTTTTGAGGCGAAAAATTGAAAGGATCGAATGCCGCAGGAGTCAACACTCCTGCTGGAGTCATTCTTGGGGTTCGAATTTTCCAATTTACGAGGAAAAAGAGAGAGTGTGGCCTTTGCTGCAGTGTTCTGCGTTATTGTTCAGTTTTTTTCTGCGTATCCATTTTTTGGGATTTTCTCCGCCAATTTTTTTTGTTAGACTTCCTGAAAAAGTAATTAACTTTAAATCTCTCTCGATCTCTTTTCAACCGTAAACATTACGTAAGTGATTGGAGGATGGGTGGGGGAATGCAGAGCCCAATCAACTTTGCATTTTGATTTGATCCCAATTCGGTTCCTGTATTTTGTCTCCATAAATAACTTGATTTTCTTACTTCCCATCGGGAGATACAGAGATGGATAGATGGATAAATAGATATGCCTCATAGTTAGGTTTTTGGTGGATATAAATTTTGCGTGTTTCTACAAACGAGCCCATCTCTCCAGAAGCTCCCCTTTCCTTTCATCCTACAGAAGGAAGTGTGTTTTCGAGGAGAGGAAATGCATAGGTAAAGTAAGATGTTGACTGCTGACCCACTTTCCCTTCCTTTTTATTGCAAGAGACTGACTGCGCTATGATCATCACTATCACTCCGAGGAAAAGTGTATCAGAGACAAAGGAAAAGGGAGAGAAACACGCGGTTTTGGAAGGAAAGTCTCACTCCGGACAAATTTATATGTGGGCTTTGCTCAAAGGCCAAGCGAGAGTGAAGAGGACTTCGAAGCCGAAGATGAAAAGATCAAAAGGAACCAAATGTGGAGGACACATTCCATCGCGCCATAAATAGTTTTTGGCTGGATAAAACTTCAACTTCCCCAAAAGTTTCATGTCCCTCTTCCCATATTCGTTTCATCTCATCTCATTTCTTGTACAAGTTCACTTCAGCAATAATAATAGCGGACGTGGATTCCTTCCTGTTTGAGGGGCCAGAAGTTCGAGGTGGAACTGTAGACCTCACACTTTTCCAGGAGAAAAGTGTACACGGGGGAGAGACTGAGAGGAGAGTGATAACAATTGGGACATAGCCTTGCATAAAATGTGGCGAACTTTTTTTCCCTTCGGAGCAAATGCAAATGGGGAGAGAGGGAATGCAGACTGGGTGTTTATTTATCTGGAAGTTCCCCCGTAATAAATGTTATTTCCTGGTTACCACTTTGCATAACACGAAGTACTCACGTTGTAGTGGTGGCTTTTTGCATTATGCAAGAAAGTTAGGAGGACGACAGACACCCAGAAGACAGAAGACTATCCATCCTAAAATGTACTTAACATCAGGATGCTCTAGCTAGGTCCTTCCATTCCAACAGATGAACATTAGCCTTCCAAAGAATAAAATATCATTTCGGGGGATTCACGAGGAACACCATCGAGCTGGAGTCTCCGTATATTTAGTTGAGTACTTGCATAAATACATTCCTTTCCTTCCTGATGACGACGAGACCTTCTCCAAAAAGTTGGGTAGTTAGTGCAAACGCCAACAGCCATTACCACAGGGGAAAGGATAGTACTTACTTATGTCTCGCCAGGCAATCTCATGCATATGGATGATATGGCCTTGTTCCGAGGAATTTTATTTATATCAGTCCGTTCCGCGAGTAGCTCAAGATTGGGGAAAATGTGCAAAAAAAAACTTCTCCTTGCTTACTCAGGTTAGGGTTATGCTTAAAAGTTCTACATAAAAAATCTATTTTTTTCATCCTAATTCTGTCGTCAGCATTTAATCGCGATGGGCAAGAATCGAGCCCCTTCCCGTTGCCAGGAGGACGCGCAATAAAGTGACTGGAGAAATACTTTTGTAGTACTTTATTTAGTTTGTTAGTTAAGTAAGTAGTTACTTACTTCCAAAAAAAGTTGTTTTTTTGTTGCTCCGAAAGGCTGACAACAAACTCCCAGTGACCTACGTAACCTTCCTCCGTGCATTTTTCATGATTGTTTGCGTAGGTGTGTGTGGTCCTCTCCAAATGGCTTAAGTTTGGTTGGTTCGATCGCTCGCTCGCTCACTCGTTCGTTTCGATCTGTGGAGTTGGAGTGGAATGAAAACACAGTTGGTTCATTAATGGTCCTTGAATCCTCTTTTTTCCTTTGTGGGAAAAGAATTGCGAAGTAAGCGGAGGAGGATAAGCCCCCTTTTGTTCGAGATTGGCGGAAGAAAATGACGCGATGAACTGGAGAGGTTGGAAAGGAAAGCACCAGAACAAAATAGAATCGCATCCAGACTCCAGACCCGAGCGATTTGCGTTCTTGGTTCGCAAAACAAGAACCAGAACTGGTGAGAACTGAATCTCAGTAGTTATCAGAGTGTGTACTTCCTTGCGTTGTTTATGACTTCTCCTTACTAATAAGTAGGTAATAAGTCCAGCGTTACGACTGGTGCAGAGTGCCTCATAAGTAGGTACAATAATCAGTGAAGATGGGAGCTGATGCTCTAGTGCTTTCCTGCTCATTTATCTTGCAAATTATGAGGAGGGGAAAGGAGAGAGGTGCCACACGTCTCCTCCTCATCTCATCGTCATGCCATAGATAATCGATAGATAAATACATTGTGTGGGGCAGCGAGGTGAAATGCTATTATTTTGAGGGGAAGTGGAACTTCCTCCGACTTTCATTTCTCGTCGGAGGGAAAGTGGGACACAGGAAACTTTCCTTTGTTGCTCCCGTCTCATCTCAATCTTGGAATTGGGAGCTGGATAGGTGGATCGGTGGAAGTGAGGGAGGTTTAGTGGTGCATGGAGAAAGAGGACGACAATGGGAGCTGGTGGTAGCGCGTCGCTGGTAATAATATTCCTTTCAGGATAAGGACTCAGGATGAGCGTAATGCATCCTTTCCTCCCTTTTGTTCCTCTTTCGCTTTCTCCCCCCCCATTCTAACTTCAGTGTAGTGTGCGGCAATGTGAGGCACGATGGGTTTTGGGTACCCGGGAGCGAGTGGAGAAATGCAATGTAATCCTTGTGCTCTCTGCCCTACTGCACCATTTTTCGGAGAGTTTCGATTCAAGATAGCCTTGAAAAACTGGTTGGGAAAAAGGGGGCAGAAGCTCTTATCCTCGGTGGATGGATGCCTTCCCGGGTCTCTTTTATCTCACTCGGAGCGGAGCTGGAAAGAGGACCCATCTAACCAACCTCTAGGTCTGAAGGAGAGAAAATGTAATTTCACTCCGATTGTTTGCACTACATTCACAATTCGGTCGGCCTTCTCCAAAATAGGGGGAGATGGGTGTAGGTAGGTACTTGCCTCTTTTGACGGAGTCAAATCAAATAAAAAAGGAAGACTCCGGGACGGACTGACTCCTCTCCCACTCACTCACACTCTCTCCCTTCTTGTTTGTTCCCAGACTGGCTCCGGAACTATAAATAGACGCCCAAAATGTCAGCCATCCATCTAAAGCATTAGAACACGTGAGCGAGGAGAGCGTAAATGTTTTTCGCGAAAAAAAAATTACTGGAACTCGGGCCCGTGTGAGTGAGTGAGTGTGACGTGACCCGAGCCCGAGGCAGTCAGTCAGCTAATTTATGGGATGCATGATTAATGATGCTATATTTGAGAATGAAAACAGACTCATTCTGATCAGAACACTGAATGAATTTCTCCAAATGAAGTGCAATCATTTCGAATTCGGGTTTGTGTTTGTTTGATCAAGCAGTCCACTTCAAAAGATGAAGTACAAACTTAATTGTCTATGGAATATGCATGTAGTTGGGTGGCACTTTAATGAGACATGAGATGCTAGAGTGCTACAAAGTCGCTTTTCCAAGGTCGTTCCCGTTGCAGATTTGGAAAAAAATGAAATGAAGTTGGTAAACTCTTTAGCTCCATTGGGTCACAGTTTCTGACGACCCTTGTGCCTCCTAGTCAGATTTTCGCACAGCGATAGTAAATCCGAAACGATGTGAAACGACCACCCACCCTAAGACTGACGAATCGATTGGTGGAGCCATTAGTGGAAATGGGTGGGGAGATAACCATAACAATGCCTGAAAGTATCAGCGCTAAGAGCTCGAAGAACCATCTCCGAAATTGGGTTTCACGCATTGTTAACTCCATAGTAAAAAAATAGCTATTATTATGGATGACACGTTAGATAGGCAAAGGCTCATGAATACGGGGAT
>JAHZNH010001652.1:0-12829 GCA_027744355.1 Tyrannoseira gladiata | reverse complement strand
TCGGTGACGTTCACCAGTTCCGCTTCGAAAAGGAAGAGTGTGGTGCTCTCGTTGAAGAAGAATGGGGGTCGTGGCCACCTTGGTGGTGATGGTGGGGAAGGCTCCAACACTTCCTGGGAATTCACCTCGCCAGACTCCGGTGCGGTTGGTTCTGGTGCATTAGGATAGGGGCTGGATGAAGGTGGCATACTTTCATCGAGCTTGGTGGCTGGGGTGGAGGTTTGCATTTCCGCTGCCGTGGACCCCGTTTCCGTCGTTGTGGTAGTAGTGCTCCTCCTCCTCCTCCTTGGTGGAGGAGTTCTCGGAGTGGGCCGTACCGGACCGAGGATGGATGACGCGAGGGATCCCAAAACGCTCGTAAGTTGGTTTGACAACCGCTCATTAATGAAACCCAAGGAGTTCTCCCGGATCCCAGAGGAGTTGAGGGAAAGTGCCGACCCAACAATTTTGAATATCATTGGAACTATCGGAGGTATCTCGATCCCACCCTCACCATCCTCCTCCTCCTGCAACCTTCGCGATGATCCAGGGCCAGTGTGAACTCCTGGTTGATCGTGCCTCACTGAATCGTGGTGGTTAGATGCTGAACTCGAGTTTATAATTTGAATCGCCTGAAAAAATAATTTAAATTAGATCAGTTTTACTAAGCTTCATATTTAAGGATGGATAGATACTTAATTCTGTAGGGTCAGGGACCTACCCTCATCAGTTCATTGTAGACCGCTTTCGCATAACACGCATCACTGGAGTCTGGGGTCTGCTGTGGGGATCCATAAACCTGAAAATGGTTGCAAAATTTTCCAAGGATAAATTTTTTTATTCAAATCAAATTATATTATAATAATTTTTGCTTCGGATGACTCACATTGCTGGCTATGCAGAATCCTAGAATGAACACAATACCAAAATGATTAATCATTTTTCAACTGATTTCTGGAGAAACTTTAATCCCACTAATTTGTACTGGCCATCAACGAAATTGCTCTACGAAATGGCCAATGTTCATTTCACTCCATCGAAAAATAGGTATCCCAATCAGAGTTACGTAATAACAATGGCCATATTTCACCCTTCACCACTGGTGCAGGAGTAGCATTAATGATTGGTGGGAGTCATAATCAGAAGCGCAGATGGATAAAATCCGTTACACCACACACACCGGAGAATTCCTCCTCGTGTCGTGTCGTAAAAAAATAACAAGGAAGTTGAGGTACCGCTAGACACGGATTAGTAATGAAAATCTGCGAATGCCCAGGGAATGGAATGACACTGGCTCGGCTTTGTGAATAGTAATGGCATGGCCGGTAACGAGTGGCATGGCATACGGGTTATTAGCATCAGTAATAATAATCCTTTGGTTTAATTATCGATCAACACACCACACCACACCACCACCATGTCTACTACGGCCGCCTGCATGCCATGCCACTTGCTTCGCAGAACGATGAGAATATATTTATCCTTTCATCCACGCCTCGTCTCATTTTCCCTCGGTGGGGATTAATCACTAATTAATTAGCTGCTCACTTAACAATATTGTCTAGTCGAACCTGAAACCCAAACTCACGGGCTATAGTATAATATACTGCGTTTTCGGTTCCCAAGAAGAATCTATGGAGCCATAGCAATATCCTCGGACTTTGGAAAAATAAGCCGGCAGCCGACGTCAGAATTCGTGCATGTTTGGGGGATCTCGAGATCGGCAGCAGAAATTACCTGAAAAAGAGTGGGTTATTTACCTACTTGGCTCTTTGCTCAGCTTAGGTTAGGTTGGGTTAACTGCTTGGCTCTTTGCTCAGCTCAGGTTAGGTTAGGTTGGGTTAACTGCTTGGCTCTTTGCTCAGCTTAGGTTAGGTTGGATTAAGTTTGCCATTTGGCTCATTTCTCAGCTTATAGAGTGTGGGTATAGAGTTGCTACTTATACGCTTTACAATTCTACGAAGGGGAAGTTATTTTGGAGGAAAGGATTTGACTCGGGTTTTAGGTTGAGGATCTGAAAGTCTGTTATTATTCACTGCGCATTGAATCCCTTAGCACTTTCAACGGATAGCAAGTTCGAAGGAAGTTTCTGGAAAAATTCATTGAGGAAATATCTTGTTCGGTGTGGACATAGCATGAAATAAAATGCGGTACATAAACCAAATTGAAGGAGAGGCAAGATGTAGGCGAAGTAAGTAATGAGTAATGTAGCGCCACCACAATCATGTGGTATCCTTAAAGCATGATATGTAGACCGGCCATCATTTATGAAATAGCCTTGGGTTAATAACAGCTCACACCTTTTTTATTTCTTCCTTCCGCTCACCATTCTCTATTGTACGGTATGAGTCATCGTCATCAGGAACACGCCATGGCACGGCACCATGGCCACACATTAAAGAAATTGGGAGATACGATATTATAGAATTACGAGATAAAAGGGTGAGTTGGCGAACAGCTCAAAAGGCTAACTTCGATTTATGTAAAGAAAAAGGAAACGACATAATATTTTTTGGGTCGTTTTGTGGGAGAAAGTTTTTTTTAATGTGTGGAGACGACAGAACTGGAAAACCGCCGAACGTTAAACACGCTTTCTCTCTGGTTTTAATATCCCCTTAAGAAACCAGGACACGGTCAAGAAGACTCTCAACAACCATGTCAACATCTATGAGGGCTCGTTTTTTATCTCTGTGCAATAAAGTGAACATGTAGTACTCACTCACTCCTCGCGCCTCCTTTTTATTACTCATCTGAACTCATCATCATGAATAATAATATTGCTCGGAATGAGATGTGAAGGTTACCCGAGCGCAAATAACGCGGAGGAGTGTGTGAGGAGGAGGAGGAGGGTTGCGACTTGTTGTTTGCGTCGCAGTCTTTAGAGTGTCATGTTCCATTCGGTGCTACTGCAATGGCAGTTATGGATACTTTTCCGGAGACGGCTTGGAAAAGCTAGATCCTTGTGGTGCAGGGTTGGATAATCGCAAAGAAATTTTCGGTTTTTATGTCGGGGCTATTCGGGAGTTATTTTAGTGGCAAGGAAGGGAAATGCTCGCCCTCAATCGAACAAAAATGCTTGTAATTTTCCAGAAGTAATTTTTATTATCATGGAAATTGTCGCAAATTATGATCACATTAAGACTCCTCTAAATGCTCAAATGTGAAGTAAAATGAGAGGTACAAATTTCACTTGATCGATGCTCATAAAAGTAGTCCTAGTCCTATGACACGTAAAAAATATTGCCATGTCATAAATTTCAAGCCCTTATTGCCACTCACCCTTGCCGAACCCTGCACATATTTGTCCCACCCTGTAACACATTTCTGGAATCTGGTGCTCCATAAAAAACATTTTCCTCAGTTCCAGTTCAACACTAAAGTCTATAAAAGCGGTGATAACGTGTTGAAAGGCCTCCTTCTCATTTTTCATTTCTTTTATTCACGTTCGCAAGAGGCGAATCCATAAAAATCAAGGCTTTTGTTTCTCAACCCAAGTGCACACATTGATCAAACCAGGGCTTGGTTCGAGCTTCGGGTCTATCTACCTATCTATCTCCTTATCTGTTCATTGCACAGCTTCCCGAGGCAAAAATGAGCAAAAAAAATTCCTCACTCAGTCAGTCAGTCAGAGATGATGCATTTATACGCAATCATAATGATCGAAGAACTTCAAAAGGAAAAGCTGAATGAAAATCTTGTAGAAATTTTTTTCAAAGCTTCCTTTGATTACGGCGCAGTACTTTCCCTGAAGAAGTCAATGCACTAAAGCCTGTACTTCCAGCAGGAAAAAAACCCCCAATCCTCGCCGATCAAAAAGGAGGAGGAAAAACTTTTTCCAAACTACATCGCACTCGGGAAACCATTTAATTCCATCTGAATGGATTGGATTGACGGTTCCACTTCCGGCAGTAATTGGCCTCCGGACTGTTCCTCATCCAGAATCAGAATGGAGTTGTTATTCTTTTCAAAGTTTTTGAAAGAAAATGGAGTAAGTATTTCCTCCATTCAAGACCACAGTCATTTTTCATTCGTTTGTGATTGGCACTAGTACGTCATTTAATCTAGCATCCAGCCCACGCTTTTCTTGCGAGCTCCTGGAAAATTCCACAGCCTTTTCATCACCGTTTCGTTTCTCCTTCCGTGACAAATTAAAGTCAAGGTTTGAAATTCCCAGCTGTCCACCTCAAGAAATGAATAGGAAAGGCCTCGAGAGTTGTAAACGGAGCTGCGTTGGTGTACCCCACTCTCTGTTTTCATTTCCAGTTTTTCACTGTCACCAACTCAAAGTTACACGAAGATACATGTGTGGAGGCTGGAAAAGAATAAGTCCTTCCGAAGTCCATTGTATTGATTCGGATGAGTGATTCAGGATGATCGTGGATCGTGGAGGAGATAATCTCACGTCCCTTCTTCCCTACTACGTCATAGGTGGGTGAGGGTTCTCTTCCCCCAGGATCAGCATCAGCATCGTTATTCCAGTTCAGAAAACCCATTATTCTCGATTTACACTCCACGTGCACCAACGTTTTATGGTTGAGTCCCATTCCCGCTCCAGACCTCGGTCAGATGTCTGATAGGTAAGGATTAACAATGGAGGAGACGCCACATATTAAGAAATATGGGGATTGTGCTCAAGTGAAGTGGTCTAGTACTTCTCCAGCTGAATAAACGAAACAAAAAAACTAAGAACAACTTCTCGTGAAAGGAAAGGAGCACTCCAGGTCCAGACCAGATCTTGAAAAAGGCTTTCACGAAGGATTGCATTCAATTACTATGTGATGTGAGCAACTAGAGCATCACGTCTCCGAAATTAGGAGTCCACCCACGGACCAGCCATCTTTTTTACACTTGTCTGGTCTGCCCAAGCTGGCTTAGCTGGACATGGACACAGATTTCCGTTTCGGGGAACGCATTGCCAAACTTATTTTCGGGATTACTATTGATATTGCTTCTCCAAAGTTTGAGTGGAATCTTCAGGCCACAGGAAGTAAATACATACATATGGGATGTTTTTGGAACTCGAGGCTTTCTGTCATACCGAAAATAATCGCTTCGGGTTCTGGAGAGCAACGAATGGGTTCTGGAAGGGAACCGAAAAATATTGTAACGAGTGGTGTTTGCCCCTTTCTGCATTGCACCATTTTCCCAGGAAATATACCGACATTTTTGGGAGGAAAAAACAGAGAGTAACTAACTTTTCGGAACCCTTATTGGCTCTTAAATGGCCTGGAGGATATGACATTACTACGTAGTTAATATGACTATGACTCATCGCATATGAGATTTTTAGTTGGCATAAGATGGGATCATCATATATCGTCGCAGTGGAAGCAATTCATACTAAAGAGGAAAATTATATTGATATTCGTATGGCATCAAATTTAAGGCTCCTGTTGGATATTTTGAATCGACATTCCAGAAAAAACTTTTTATTTATTGGTTGCAGAAACCAATTTAATGCTATAAACCGCAGTTTGCAGAATTATTATTTGAATTTTAATCCATTTATGGAGTTAAGTACGACTCAATCTGTTCATAATGCCTGGTAAAGAATTTCCTCGGAAAACTGTCTGGAAATTAAGCCACGGTCTTTATATTATGACATTGAAGGGCTAATGAAAATTTCATTCATGAGTAGCTTTCAATGAATCCTAAAATAGTTCTCCCGTCTCATATTTATTTTATAAGTGGATTCTCCACCGACGATATATCAAATTTGTGGAGAGATCTTGGTCTTGGTATAGGGTTGACCTTGCTCCCAGCCTATAATTTCATGACTACTGCAAACGAAGCGAAGCAAAGCTAATCCAGTCGAGACTCAAGACATGTTCCAACCGAGAGACTGACTCCAGACGGAATTTTCCTTTCCATTTAATATTATTAGCTACATAGTAGTCTCAGTCTGTCAGTCTGTAAATACGAAACAACAGCAATCGAGTGCTTAATTGAGAGAGCATCAATGAGACGGGGATGATGAAAGTAATTTGATTTCCATACCAAGAAAGGACCACCTCACCACATCCTTTATACTTACTTACGTGTATCACACTCGAGTCGTCGATCCTCTCCAGGACCAAATAAAAGCCACTCCATGTAAACAGAAAAGGTATGCGTTGAAATTAGTTATTGTAGCAGTTCCACAAGCACAACGCGCTGGAAAAGGGGGAGATTCCTCGTTCGTGGAACTGATGAAAGGACTACGGAATGGTACATAAATCAAGGCAGCTAAAGTAAGAAAATGTAAAAGTGAAATTCGTTTCGTGGTCGCTTTTTCCGTACTTTCAAGTAGGGACCATTGAGCTTTCTCCAAGTTTTCCAAGGGGGGGGAAGAAGCAAAGCCTAATTTTGTTGTTGGCTGTTGGTTAAGCTTGGCTAGGGATTTGAAGAATTGAGGCACTTAATTGAAAGCTCAATGTTTGCATTTGTGGCAAAACATGGCATTCCACCACGGGCACTACTGAAGTGAGTTTGAAGTGGTTTCCCCACAAATCTCAATTTGATTTGGTCTACTGCATCCGAGTCACTTTTAAGAGGGAAAATTGGGTGCACATGGGAAAGCAATGAGGGACTGGATGAATGGATGGGTGAATGAATGATGGGCACAATCGGACTCATTCAATCTGAAGGGAAGAAAGGGGAATTGCCAATTTCGCCATGAGACTGAGTGAGTGCCTGGCTTAGATTGACTGGACAGGGTCGACTTGTTTATTCAATGCGATTAGAGATGGGAGATGGAAGATCTTGATTGGGCTCATGGACCGCTGATTTATTGCGTAGGATTAAGTAGATGTCCATGATTACGAGATGTATTACCCGAATCGAACATCTTGCTTGAACCCAAAATAAATAAAAATATGTTGAGTAGCTGACTTACGTAAAATAACATTGAATTGGCCTGATTGTCAAGTCAAAAAAATGTTTGAATTGGATTGGATTGAAGTGGTTTGGAAACTGGAGATGCGACTTGACTCAACCTTCTTAAGAATATCTTATGCAACCGCGCGTGCAGTATTCATAAAACTT
This sequence comes from Tyrannoseira gladiata, assembly GCA_027744355.1. NCBI lineage: Eukaryota > Metazoa > Arthropoda > Collembola > Entomobryomorpha > Entomobryidae > Tyrannoseira > Tyrannoseira gladiata. Next base: position 5,827 of record JAHZNH010001652.1, on the reverse strand, counting down.
CCTTGAAGGATTGAGTATTGAGCAGAGCTCCATTGACACAGCTCTCCTTAATTCATTGACATTTATTGCGAAACTAAAAGCCAACTTCTTCCTGAGAACCCAATCCAGGCTTCGAATCTTTGGATTCAGAACTTTTTTCCCGCAGCAGTTTTCAAATACCGTGACCACTTTCCTGATAATGCATCACCAAAGCAGAGTTTTTCAGAGACCCAAGAGAGAATTTTTAGCAAAAAAAAAAGTCGCTTGGAGGAAAAGGGAAGTTGGATGGTACTTAATTGCAGTGCGAGAACTAGTCAAATTCTTCACAGAAGCCCAAGTCTGAAATTTTGCTGAAGTTGATGGAATGCAGGGATTCCTGTGAAAAGTTTCCATTCAGCGCGGAGTCGCTCACTCGCTCGCTCATTTCGAAAAGTTAAGAAATGCTCACACTCGCGGAACACACGGACATTCAAATGGAGTCCAGTGAATATCCACCCGGAGCGAAGAAATAGAATTCGGGGCACGTTGCCCCACTACGTGTCTGACTGGAGGCTAGTGAGTTTACAAAATGCAAATTAAGAAATTTTCTAATGGGATTCCAGGAATCCCCCGTAAACAATGTTCAATGGGGTACTACGAGCGGTATAAATAAATTCAGTACTGAACTTCTGAATGAGCGCGGTCCAAACTGAATGCTGACGCACGTGAGAAATGCGGAAAAAAATTTTCTCATAAGTCATGTCATTCTCCATGTCGGCTCATTTTTCCTGGTCGCGGTCTGGTCTCTGGTTGCGCAAGTGGTCCTTTTGTCTCCCCCAGATTTTTTTTTCATTCAGAGCTTTGAGCTTTCTCATGTCATGTCAGGGATGTGGCGTGTCTTTCTTCCGGTTTTACGACATTCCGTTTATGACGGAACTTTCTGGAGGAATAAGTGTCTCCCGTCTTAATTTAAAGTGGAAGGGGAAAGCTGGAAGCTCCCTTCCAGAAAAGTATCCGGTGTGATGAGTCGTGTATGACATGTTTGTTTTCATTCCGGAGTTCTCCAAGAGACCTCTTGGAATGGGATGCTTCGTTTCCAGGCTGGGGCATTATGAATCCGAACCAAGCCCGAGCGTGATGTGCTAGGGAGGGTCGGGGCTCAATGTATGGAAATTGCGAAAAGGAATATACGTTTTCTACTGAGTTGCCCTTTTCTCGGTAATAAAGTGCACTTAAAATTTGGAAAGAACTGTGAAGAAAAAACACCTACCATCAAGGAATGGCGCAGTGGGCGACCAAGTTCCAAGCTGCAGTGGTAGTATGGTAGTCATAGGTAGAAATCGCGGAATGGGCTTGGCTCTCTTGGCTTGGTAGTTGGCAGCTATGATATTGCCTGAGTCAATTCCCACGTCACATTATCATCAATCATGATCTTCATCGCGGGAGGGAGTGCATAAAAACACGGAGTCTAAGTACTCGTGCCCTTTTCCCCTTGTCCCAGGACGGGCGAAAAGAAGAATCCTCCTTGAAGGGGAAAGCTGGTGCTGAGTGAGGGGATCTGGGAAAAAGGAGTAGGAATATTTTCATTTTTTTTGCTGGGGTCGTGAGTTGTGATGTCGCTTGTCCTTCAGTAATGATTCCACTTCCATAAAGCCCAAACGAACTCGGGATGGGGATGGGACTAACTTATTTGCACTTCATTTTGCACAAAGTGCGATGTTGCGCTTGACAGGTGGAATACTTACCCTGTCGCCATATTTACCGACCTCGTGAAGCGATTTCAGTCAGTGAATGCTAGAGTACCGAAAATGCAATTTTGGAAGTGGAAGTTGTGCTCTACAAAAATCCATCCAGGCGATGTCAGGAACAGACTCCAGCTCATCAAGGAAAAGTAGTCCGATCTTGTCCTCGCGTTTGAAATGTGGGTGATGGGTGACAGTGTTTCTGCATCCACTTGAAAACTTCATAGAATCACTTCATTAGGCTGCTAGCTTTTTGCAGGAATGCACTCATTCGCTCTCTCGCTCACTCAGGCAGTCAGTCAATCTACTTACTTGTCTTGTCACGCGGGGAATTTTCCCCTGAAAAAGGTTTTGTTTGCGATGGATGAATCCCAGTTTCTTTGAGAGTTTTGTCAATTCTTTGACAAGGGCGGGGAGAGCAGTTCATTTTCCGAAAAGTGTGTTCGCTTCAGCTCCATCAAGTTCCTGTGACAAACAAGGCTACCTTCCAAATCAAGAAGTGGTGTTGTACCCGCTGTTCCATTCCCATTTAGTCAGATTTTGCGCGGATGGGAACCTTCAAAAAGTTTGCCAATAAACAATTCATACGTATTTGCGAATTCCACAAGCTCTCAAGAATAATTTTACTGGGATCTAACTACATAAGGTGGATTTACTTAAATTTTAGATGAGTGGCAAGGGATTTTTTCCATCTGGAGAAAGTCTCTTTTCCGTTGCCTTTGTCAGGATGGAGTCGTTGAGATTGGCGTAAATTACTTATGTATTTCGTCAAAACCGTAAAAGTTGAGGCCTGCAATTTGAGTAGAGTACAGGTACCTGTCAGATGTCACCATACCAGTACCAGTTCCCCTACGTGAGTCTTTGCTTAGGTAGCCTGTACCCGGTCCCAAGTGGGCTTGAAACTGGAGTGCCGGAAAGCGATGCAGAAATGAAAGATGGTGCGGATGTAGAACGGAACCCTAATAATAGCGGGATCGTGTGTTACTATCCCTATCGCTACGACTTGTATTGCGGTTTCGATTTCCGACAAATGCCAGCCAGAGCGACTATAAAAAAGGAAGATAAACCCAAGGACCTGGACTATCGTTTGAAAACTGACTTGCTCTGGAGAGTAATTTGCATAGAGAGCATTTTAAAGTGGTACAGTTATTCTTTTACTTCGCACCCATTTAGATAAGGTTTTGAAAGGAGATGGTGGCACCCCTTTTCAAATCGGAGTCTCCGTCATTTTCGACCCGACACAAACTTAATGTCCGCTGCTTATCTTGATTTCATGGTTTTTATATATTTTCCCGCGATGAAAGCCACAATCATTAAGAATTCTGGAAGCATCCTTTCATCCCGTAAAAAAAGAATAATTTGAGGGAAGTTGAGACTCATTCACAATGGATTATGCATTAATATGATAAAAACGGTAATGACCTGTTCCTTGGCTTTGGCTTCGCCTTTGTGGCTATTATCTCCTTCAGAAAATGATGAAAACTTGGGATTTCGCGACTGCTCCGGAGATAAAGCTCACACTTGGGCTAGACCACATTCCATTTATGATGATGGGGGATGGGATAAGGATTGGGGATGTGACTCATAAAATGACAGCACTCAAACCAAACCCAAACTATACTCTCGCAAAAAACTTTCCCGAAAACCGAAACGCTTGTAATCCCAAGAGGTCGGATGGATAATGACGGGATGTAAAGATGGGAATGACAATGGGGCCATAAGATTCAGCTAAAGAGCGGAACATTTCTTGAGTAGATGGGAATACAACTGCTTGAATGAGACACTAATTTGGAGGGAACCAAGGCCCTTGATTCTTCATCATTGAAGAAATTATGTTGAAAAGTTGGCTCATCTTTAAGCCCCTCTGAAGAGTCGGTTGATCTTGCTTGACCAGTCACTCCAATCAGCGAATCTTTTAAGTAGACTTCAAATTGTGGATTTGGTTCAAGAGCACGAGTCCATTGAGATTTCCTCGATTTTTAATTCTTAAGGTCCTTCGAATTATCTTATTGCACGTTTGGGGCGACGTGAGACTCGAGAGGTTTATGCTATCTCAATTATGAATATCAAGCAAACTTTCCGTAATTAAAATATCTGGTGTATCAGGGAAGTCAAGTTTATCCCTTGTGAAAAAGTTTCTGTTCGCAAGGAATAAAGTTTAGTGTTGAAAATTAAATTCGATCGCAGGTAAAAAAGTGATTCTAACAAAAAACATCGAATCCTATCTATGGGAAAGAGGAAACCACTGCGAATGTACGGAATCGTGGAAATTTGTCGGATTCAAGGGTAACTTGATATAAAGACCTTGATTATTTGCATTCGTTGATGAGATGAACCTTCATATGCGGGTGAGAATTTTCTATTGTGAAGCGTCCCAATCCCAAACATGTAAATATTTACTGAGCTAACGAACTACTGATAAAAAATACATTCCACAGGAATGACTCCTGGTTTACGGATGCCTCCCCGCCTGAGCTAGTCTGTAATTATGTGTTGAGCTATTTTTGTTGCTGTTACCAGTTTCCCGCGTGGTTTCTGGGAGAAGAGGAAAAAGTAAGTGCGGGAAGAGAATCTTATGAGGAATGTGTATGTTCTCCACCCTAGAGGAGAGTGGAAAACTCTCATAAAATTGAAAAGTAATAAGGAAATAATAGTGTCGGTCGACGGCGAGTCTGCTTTAGTTTTTCGAATCTATAATTAAAGTGGAATTTATTCTAGTAAAACTAAATCTAATATTTACAATTAAAACGAAGTGGGGAAGTCGCGGGAAAACATAGGAAAGGTTGAGCTTCACGCTCGGACTCCTTGCTCCGTCACTAGAGCGGGAGGAGGAGAGGTCACTATCTCCTCAGGACGTCGCGTCCACGATAAGCCTCGCGCTTATCATTGGCAATCACTGCCATGACCATCACGGTCAGCATCAATCCTCCGATTGAGCCTCCAGAGCTGCCTTCTCGGCTGCTATTTATACTTTTCCCCGAAGTACCTAACTCCGGCAGAGACATTACTACCATTGCATCATTATTGCATTTATCATTGCATTATTCTTAAATACATCTTATTTCGTATTTCCACATTTGGGGAAAAAACCAAACCTTTGTTCACATTTGAACAAAGCACACGCGTAACCTAATTCTAGCTATTTAACATAATCCACAAGAGCGGTGAGACATCACCAGTCTCACATCTCCCCTCTCTCCAAGCCCCCCTCCAAATTACATTATAGGAGTATTAATTGATCTTATTAGTATATATTTTATTTTGTGGTGGTTGTACATCCTGTGCACCGATGTTTCTGATGTCCTCGGCTATCCAGCGGTGATCAGTCGCAAGTCCAAGAGGCGTCAGTCGGTGGGATGTGCTCATGAATCACATCCATGTACCAATTGATAATTCTTTTGATTATTATTATTACTTAAAGGGCTTGGGGGAAATCAAGACGAAATTCCTAGACAGACTTCCATTTACTCTAATACTTAATTCTAATGCTTAAAATTATTATTTACATTCACGTAATACTGTTGAATTCGCTTTGAATTCTGATATTTTTTTGCGAGAGAAAAAGTGTTGAGCCACTCAACTGAACTTCTCGAAAAAAATATGAAATGCTCATGCATTTCTGGACCTAAACTTATAATTGCATTTTTGAACAAAGTGTGACTCTCTTTCGAGTCTATTCGGAATTCATGCATTTTCTTATTTCTTCATACTCTACAAAACAGGCCGGCTTGGGCTTATCCAGAGCTCCGCTGTGCCAAGTCATCTACCTATTGCATACCCTGGGTTTACACAGTCTATTTCAACTATACCAGGCCGTATGTCAAGAATACTAAGAACAATGTCATGAATCGCTGTTCATCTATGCCTATTCTACTTATCAATATTATTTACATAATCTAACTGACTAGCTCCTGTTTCTGCTTACAGTATTTTACATGTTTAACAAAAAAAACTGTGGCTTGTCCCACTAGCCACCAACTTGCGTTCTCCCTGGACAGGCGAGAAGCAAAAAACATACTAATTTGCCTCATCGAGGGCTTCAACTAAAGAACTCCTTGAGTTCGTAAACAAATTTTTTGCGAGCAATCTGCCCCGCTTCAACAAAGAAAAATACTAAAATACGCGTC
>JAHZNH010001651.1:0-22120 GCA_027744355.1 Tyrannoseira gladiata | reverse complement strand
GTCTCATTAAAGAGCTCTCGTCATTTATTAAAGTGTAGCTAATTCAAGCAAGCATTGATTTATACTTTGTACACTTCCGTTTTTCTGTCTTATCACTAAATTAAGGACGGCGGCTTTACCTGGCCAAAATTTGGCCAAAGGTTCTTAGATGGTAAGGAGTCGTTGTTATGAATCAAGTTATTCCGTCCGTGTGTTACCGTAAAAACCTGTCATTTCTCATATATCTCTCATTATATTTACAGTGGCGTTTTAAAAAAAAAGTAGTCACGATGTACGTATATAAAGTAGCATTCTTCTAAGTTTAAGTAATTCTTTTATGCTGTTAACGTAGTCTGAAATAATCTGTTTTTACCGAAATTAATACGAAAGCTTTATGAACCTACTGACCTGGCAGTCAACCCCATCATTACTTTGATCACATATTTCCTAAGCCCACTTAATCTTAACTGGTTTAATGCTGTAACTAAGCGCAAGTATTTAAGTACTTTATTCAGTGCTTGAAAAATATCCCCTTACTGAAGCATTCATTCATAACATAAAATTCAACAATTGAAAAAGAAAGATATTCATAGGTTGTGTAAATGCTACTTGAAGTTTGAAAATCGTACTGGGGCGACCCCGAGTGATGGCTGAGCGAACGCACTTGCTTCTTGTTCATTTCATTCGTGGTAAACCTCGATATCACACGGTAGATTGTACTGCACTCACGGAAATCTTTTCTAAGCTTTTGTATGCACATGAATTTCGTGTGTTTTTTGTTGGAAGGCTTCCGCAAATTGACAATGAACGAAAACCTCAGATTTTTTCTGACTGAACTGGGACTAATGAGTCATTCAAAAAGTATGTAGTTTGCGCATGGTATATAATTGATTGTAAGATTTTTCAGTTTTTTTATGAACATTTGTTTCTGAGTAAATCTGATTGAAATAATGAGGTGCATGATTCTGGGAGCCGATGAAAAATCGATGTTGAATCAGATTAAAATTACGGGCATGATCATATTTACTTTGCTCCAGTATAGCTGAGGGGCGTTTCTGGTAATGTCGTAACAGCTAGGAGGAAATTATTCCAGTAATAAATATATATTGCATCTTGTGTATTCACGGAAGCTTAAAACTGCCCACTCTCTCAGTCTCTTGTTCGTCTTCGTGGAGGAAAATAAGTTTCACAAAAATTGCGGCAATATGCGATAAATAATCAACTTAATAAGAAACTATTATTACGTATGCAATTGTTGTTCAATGCTGTTTATTTCTTTTCATGAGAAAAAGTGCATTTATTACGTAGGCTATTATCGCTCGATATTAAATGTATATGCATTTCTATTTCAAACCCCGAATACTGACTACTACTAAAAGTTTTGATTCGTTTATTACTTTACATCATGTTTTAAAATTGAACAACCACTTGAATGTTGGTGAAGCAAACGGTTTTGTAGCATTGGAAATACAAAACCTTTTTTTCTCATTCAAAATTATTCGCTATGATTATTACTAATTGTCATTGACTAGTGAATATCGTGAGCATAGGTAAATATCTGGGGTGACTAGCAACACTCTATTAATTTGGACATTAGGCTAGTAAATCGATCATTTGATTCAAACTAATACTGCAAAAGCTTTTAAACAGCATGAATTAGTAATTTTTAAAATATTATTCATGTCGATGCAAAACAGATTCACGGTACACCAGTCATTGACCTCTTCGCTCGGATGCGGGTGGTGCTAATCTTTCCTGAGGAACTTGTTCCAAGGGAGGAATGTCCCGAAGAAATGTCATAAAGTCTGCTGGAGACCTTTGGATATCTGGAAGAATTGGAATTGTGGATGGCGGAGTACGACAGCACTCTGAACATTCTGCCGTTCGCAGCTTTTCCAACTAGAGCGATAACCAGGAACAAAGCTTTTTCTTTCAATTGCACCAGTATTTAAAACTTCAGATGCATACGAATCTTATTTATACCTCTATCAAATACTCCACCGCAGAAACCAAATTCCGGCATGAGAAGTGATCGTCTTTAGATAGCCCGGCTGAACTGGCTGTAGTGGATCTCTTTCCCTTCACCCATTCTCTCGTAAACGTAATCTGAGGATGAACGTGGTAAATTCTTGAAACAACACTTAAGCAAAGGAATAATGTAACAATTCTAAAGCTAAAATGATTTGTAAACACTTACCTGTGCTATTGAAGCTGATATGAAAAGGGCGATGAAAAAACTCACGATTGATTTCATTTTGTCCTAGCGTCCTTTATCACAGAATCTTCACCGAGATTTTGTGAAAACTTACAACACAGTTTTCTACGCAGCAATATTTCGGAATCTTCGTCACCCTGGGAACTCTCCGTGTCTTTATTCGGTGGGAAATGGTGTCTCAATGGTTAGAAAGGAGGACGTTGCATTTCCCTTTTATACTTTAGAGATTCCCTAAAAAATTCACGAAGGTGCTGGTAAATCATCATGAGCAAATATTTTGAAAGATCATTTCAAATTAAAATTGTATAATATGATGTGTACCTCTCAATTCTATGTGAATGAAAACAACTCGTACGCTCAGAATAATAATCCTGAGATTTCAAAAGTTTACAGATTCCGGAGTTTACGCAGTAAGAGCGCCAACGCTTTCCGGATGTGCTTAGCAAACATATCTGGAGGCATCACTCATCTTGATTATGAGGCTGGCTTATTTAAAATTTCCATCACAGGGTGTGCTAGGCGAGAATTCATCTTTTCAATGCCAGTGAAAATGAGGTCTCGGGCCGTGAGTTGAATAACTCGCACTCACAGGTTTTGTTGGAAATGTCAATAAGTAAGTTCACACAGCATTTACAGGATTCATATGAACAGGGATTTCTGTGTAGTTGTTTATTCCCGCAGATTGGAGATGAAGGAAGGTATAGGAATAAGTTTATTCAACGAATTCCGGATTTTTATTGGAAGGAGGGTTCGATTGTATACTTATTTAAATTTATTTTGTTTTGGCATTCAAAGGAATATATTAAGCATATTGCCACATTCACCCTTCCCTCCTTCTTGGAATCATATAGGACGGTTCAGAAAAAGGTAGGCAGTAAGAATAGGAAGTGAATCCATGTGTTTGCAAACTTTCTGTGCGTCACCACCCATCGAAAATTCGCATAAAAATAATTAATCAGTAGTGTTTATGTAGTCGCATAAAGACTTATGAAGTTGGTAGGCGTTGATTCTGTGAAAGTAGAACACATACTACCTACCTATCTTCTTCAGAAATTGTTCATTCATTCCTTTCTGGACTCAATCCATGGTTTCCCCATAGACCGCAAATACCTAGGTATATGTTGCTACCTTCCTGCCCTAATGAGCGTATCTAGGCACTTACAAACGCACTTTCTCATGAGGACAATGTCCAACGGACGGAAGTCTTGCTTACCTATTTTGGAATGTAACATTCATGAAATGCGTATGTATCGTTTCGTTAACTCCACCAACGTGTTGTAGTTTTTCGTTGTAGTACAATACGATGGAAGTATCCATCATCAAGGAAGATCTATGACCCAGCGTAGGCTGAAGAAAAAAACACGAATCATTAGATTATTAGTCATTGTATTTTTCCTCATACTGGACTTTTTTTTGCTGGAAGCACCTCCTGGAAACTTCGCTGGTTCTACGAGGCGTGTAGTTTTATTTTAAAGAATCTTTTCATCAATCTGCGAGTGTATTTATGGGGAATTGTTGGAAGATTAAAAAAAACTACTGACGTCCTAATAAATGTCGCAGAGTAAGCCATAGTTTCGGATAAACTATGCTTTGAGCTATGTGGAATAAGCAGGTAGTAGTAATACCCGAATGGCATTCGATACATTTCATAAGTGGTTGAACGGTAGTTGGGCAAAGCGACTCTGAGCTCGAGGTACAATAAAGTTTTACAATGCAATTTGTAAATCATCGTAAGGAGTATTGCGACTGAATAGCAAGGGGAAAAGGATCCGTCATTTTCAATAAAAGACAAATTGCATAGGCATTTTGTTGGAGTGCTCAAAGTAAAAAGGCCAAAAACGATGAAATCATTCTAGTGTAAAATCGATCTTTTGAGTGAATTTTTTTCTTGTGTTACTCTTTTCATGACTCGTGCTATTGTGCTGGAGGCAACATTTATGTATCATTTTGGTTACAAAACTTCTTTTTCCTCTTCATCACCACCGTTTCTTTGGCATTTACATTTACTTTGCTTATGCTATGTTCATATAGGTGTAGTCGTCGCAGCTGCTAACATAAGTGAAAAAATATGCTCAGAATGCTGCACGCTTTCGTTCATTTTCATCATTATATCCGACCTCTTTCTAAAATGAAATGATGAAGAATGTTGGGTTTTGAACTGGAAAATCATTTCACTTTAATTTGAAGAGCTGAAAAGGTCATCGAAACTAATATGGTATTTAGTGTCAAGAAATTGCGGCATGCGCGGCTTTGTGTGATATGAGCATCGTGTTTTTCCTTCTCAAACTCCATTCTTTATCTCCTTGTGCGAGGGTTCTGTTGTTATTATGAAAAAACTGCTTCCAAATCTGACTCAATTTTTTTGTTTGGTTGAGGCAACATCTTAAGCATAGAGCAAGCAGTCGCCGTAAGAGACTTAAATATATAAATCTGTCATCCAAAGTCTAGTATACCCTACGAATGAAACGATGAATTCCTTATTTATGTTTAACCGGTGAGCTCTATGAACACTATAGGCACTCATACTATACTAACTTTAAAGAATTGCGAGAGCTCGTGCTGCACTGGAAAACACTTTTCGTGGGGCCTTTACACCTGGTAAGTTCCTCTTTACTAAACTGGCTATTTGCAACTGGAAGAAAAGTGTCGATTTCAAAAGATAAAATTTGACTTGTATAGATTGAGATCTCCAGGAAAGTCAAACTGGAAATCAAAATATGTTTGTTGTTCATACTTGAGAATGTCTAAGCTAGAAACAAGCTATCCGAATCAGTATTTGTTTCTCAACAATGTCGGAGTTTCTTCGAGATACTTTTCGTAGAAGGGAATGTATTTTTCCTGCATTTTTGGTGGTTGAAGCGGAGAAAATTAGCAAACAACGGGAGCAAGCGACGTGCCCATGTTCAAACCGTATATTCTTTGCGGGAGCGTTCAGCTCTATGAAGAAATAGCGTTCTATAAAACGGCCTTATAATGAGTCTCCATTGTCCCATTTGGGAAAACTAGAATTTGAAAAGTGGAAACTCTTCTTCAGCCCATTAACTCCACCCTTGTAATGATTATGCTGCTATCTAATGATATTGCATTTTATCTCAAAATACCCTGGTGGCATTAACCAGGCTGTGCAGCTGTGTGAATAAGATGGAGAGAATCGTCATTATGCTATCCTCCTCTTAATTCAACACAAATTTTTCTGAATCTCTTTTGATGGGCCTTTTATACGAGTGTGTGCTCAACTTTATGTGAGCAGCCGAAATGTCTTGTATGCTCATTTTACTCGCCTTTTTTGATGCCAACTTTGTGCAAAGGATGATGATGATGCTGCTACTCCTGACGATGATAGTTACGAAGCCACTGAAAATAATGGGAGACTACCCGCCTGCACAAACCGTGAGCTCCTTCCGTTTAAGTATAAAGTGCTGTTTGCCTGGCTAAACGGGTAGAATAGTACTCTAATAAAGTGTTAAATTAAGCCTCATTTTTCGACACCTAAGTAGAGACCGCATATACGCAGAAATGCACATTTTACTTGGGGAAAAACAGGCGTTTATTTATCCTTTCTTACTTATTCACTCTTTTTATATTCGCATTACTCAGCAGTTAAATTCGAATAAGGTCTTTCTTAAACCCATATCCTGGATTCCTAAATTACCTGCCGCAGCACTTTAATTTTATGGACTTGAAACCGAATGATGGTTTCATTCCCAACTGAATTCTTCTCCTTATCCGTTCTCCTTTTCTTTATCTCCCTCGAATAATGCTCACATGTAGCGTGGGCTATGATGACGACAATTCTAATTTCTTTCATCATTATAACCTAATGAAAGTATAATGCTTCATGTAAGTGAAAAGGTAATCGAGGGGCATTGTGCACATTGATTCATTAATATGCTCATTCTACATCATTACTCATCAGGAACGAGAATGATAAAGCGGATAAGTTACTGTGTACCCATTATAAAAGTTATTACTGATGTGAGTACTTATGCATCCGAAAATAGCTACATAGATATATAATACTTCATCACTGATTGCGGTAAGTGTGCACTAATGATTCAGGAATAAATGTTTAAACAAATCTCTTCATTGCCTCAATCCTTTTTTTGGCACTTTGGAGCAACACCATCATTTCATGTGCATGGGAAGCTCGTAGATGAATCACGAGATTATGATCTTCCTCCTGTAAATAGTGAGAACGTTTAACAGGAGAATAGTGGCGAGTGAATAAGTACATTATAACTTACGACTATCTGCTTTGCTATTATTACCGCTAATTTCCCTGCTGCATCATCTCTGCTTGCTTGCACGCATAATTCTTGTTCTATCAGTTTGATTGAAGTAAATATTTTTGACTGCTGAATAGAAATGACAGAATGTGAAAATGTTAATAGAAAAGGTAGATATCTCATGTGATTCAACGATTTAGAATCATTAGTTTGAATAAGCCATGAGCACATGAGCAACGACAATAATAAGAAGATTAGAAGAAAATGATTCGGTACGGGGGTAAAATATTACACGATTTTCAATTTACAAAAATATTTTGAGTGTAGCGCAGTGCATTCATTTGCTTCACCGACGACTATATAGTTGCTTGATACGATGTGTGCGACAGACTTTTGTATGATTAGGAATAAATTGATCATTAAATAAAAAGTACAAAATCTACATTTGCCATACAAGCTTTACAGAAATCCATGGATGATCCAGGTGCAGGCATTTAAAATTGCCCATCATAATTTGCGTGCCCAGCTTTCATTAATTTGTGCATAAAAGTCGAGTGATCGGTTAAAGCTTGTCCTATGGATCATTGGTAAGTCATTCAAAGTACAAATCCAAATCCGAAAAAGAATTCAGCTTTGCACTGGGCTATCCTCTAAGAGTTTTTTGTTTGGACTCAACAATCTGTAGATCCCCACAATAAATATCAAATTTGCTTTGAAAATCTCCCCCAAAGAGTGGCATGGTAGGAATAGGCGATAAGAATCGTAATCCCTATTTCTTTTTTAATACCTGCCTTAAAAGGTATCCAACCCCGACATTATTTAGCTTTTCGCTTCATCTCATTTTAAAGATAGTTGACTCCTGGTGAACAATTTGTCAAGCGGATTATTCACACCGTAAAAAGACCCTTTTTTCTCTCTCTGCTATTTATACACTGACTAAACAACTGTTTAGGTGAGCTACGCTCCAAACAAGACAAGGAGTGGAGTGCTGAGGATCTCTCTATACTGGTTCATATATGGTGTATGTGGTCTGAGTGCATCTTTGAATCGTACAAAAAATAAATATAATATTTCTAACTATCAGTAAGTAACCCAATGCAATGCACTCCTCAATGAACTGATTGAATGAATGGATAAATGCTTCAGTATCCTTGAATGGTTTTTGTCCGCCTCACACAAAAGAAAGGAAGTGCCTTTTATTATTAGACCGTTTAAGAGATATTACCTTTCCTTGTTTGATCATTTCACTGTTCATCAATTTTCATAAACTAGGTAATAGAATACCTTAGCTAAGGGTCAATATCATTGGACGCTAAATACCAGGCAGACAGCTTGGCACCGTCATCATCAACAGCTCAAGCGAATGGTAACAATCACGTTAAAGAGCTACAGTCACTCTGTCTTTCATGGCGATTTTCTTGGTATGAAAGCAATGCTAACCCAAAAGATGCTAATTAGGTAATTCTTTGACCGAGTAATTTTGTCGGGGATCGATTCCTGATCGCTGAGCTGTTTATTTAACACATGACTTGACTTTCATTCCTCAGGAGTAAGTAATTCAAGGGAGTGAAGCGGTGCGTGAGAAAACGAGGAATTTGTTGTTTTAGCTGAGCCATTTATTTGACTCGAATAACGAGTGTATTTTATAATACTGCAGTAGGATATTAGAGGGAGCAGCTGTACAGCAGAAAAGGGAGCTAATGTTTCAACAAGGGGAAAAGAGGAATTTCATTCCACTGTGTATCAGTTTTATCTTATCCCGAGTCGTAGTCCGGATGGAAAACAGAAATATTGTGCCATCTTCCAGGAGAAATCATAGCCAACTTTAACATGATGTTTTCTCGTATTCCCCAGAAAATTTGATACTCCGATTGTTAGATAAATATGCTAGAGTTTGTTTTTATCATTTGTACAATTCATTAATGGAGAATTTTCTTTTGAATGTGGCACTATCGAATTTCGAACAGATAGTATTGCTAAAAAATTCTATGCAGTTTAAAATTACAATTTATATCTGAACATTGATCTTGTCAAAACCACTAATGGGTGGCAAGAATGCACTGAGTAATGCATGATTGTGGTGTGTTGGAATATTTCATACTTCTATATTTCCACAACAAAATGTATCTGTATCCGTAAATCTGTAACTATCAACACCTGAATTTAAGCCTTACGTTAAAATTTAATGTTGATTAGTTGATGCAGGCTCACTATTTTTCTGCAGTCCTCAAATTCAAAGACCTTAGATAAAGAGGGTATTTCTATTTCGCATACTTACTCACTCCAATGATAAGTGAGTAATCTGGAAAGTCAACCTTGGAGGCGTAGAAGAATGAGCGACACAATGAATTTTTTGTGTAAAAACATATTCCATCAAGCTAAAGAATAAGCTTTATCACCATCATCATCATCTTTCTCGCCACCACCACCACTCGTTCCGCGTATGCATACGAAGCAAGCAATTTTTTTCTGTAAGTCGGAATAATAGGATGCGTATTTATATAAAGTGACATTCAGCAAATGGGACTTTCCTAGCATCATTTCCGAGGCAAAGTTAGAGAATATAGTGGGAAAGGCATGACATAAAAAACAAGGGAAATTTGGGCTCTATTTTGATCCTCATGCGGCCTGAAACGCTCGGAGGAGATCTAAGTCCCTCATAATGAGGAATATCCCAGATTTTTCCCCAGATGATTGATATAATCTATTTATTTCAGCTGTTGAAAATATAAACGTTCATCTATCACTTTAAGAGGAGCAGTTTGTCTAAATTTGTGCAGACCTACAACGATGAAGTGATTTGCATGTGGCGGTGCGAGGATTTCCCGAGAAAATGAGTTGCATTACGCGCATAAAATACATTCGCCTGGATTTTTAAGCCCTTGTTATGCTGGCACAAAATTACTCAAAGTCGAAACTAAATAAAAATGATGGAATACCTATTTATTCGGAAACTTTAACTTGCTGCATTTATGTTCAAACTTAGTTCAAAATGATTCCTTCTCGATGATATACTGCATATTCCTACATGTGGTGATATTAGCACAAAAAGAGATTGAACGATCGAGGGACGCGCACATGCATGGACTTATAACTGTTTATAGGTATTCATAAGAGAGTAATTGCACAGTGAGAGTTAATCTTCGGTCTTGACCCTGACTCAATTTGTAAATACGCTCATAATAAGATTCCTTGCTAAATAGGATTCGGTTACCAATTTCTCATAGTCCTCATTTGACCCCAGAACCGTCTTATAATTCAGACGAACCGAAATATGTGAAGCGTATCTCCAATATATAGCACTCAAAAATAAGAAGATCAGGTGGGTCCTGTCGTTTCCTGTTATTATTGCTACAACTATTATTTTTCTTCTTCAACGTTCACCAAAAGCTTGCCCGGAATGAAAGGAACAAATTGTCAATGGTATTTGGGTGTGCGTTCATTCAAATTTTTCCTGAGTGTCATTAAAAAGCGGATATTATCTTCGAGCCAGGTAAGTAAGTAAATGCGAGTACGTACACACTCACACACGCAGTCAATGATGCGGAATATTGGATTTACGAGACATCAGCACCGGCTTCTCTATTGTCATTGTCACAGCGAAATGAAAAGAAAATCCCAGTTGGTGTATAAAGCTCACGCTCACAACCACTCATTTTTCCTCACAATAACCTTTCATTCATCCTAAAATTTGTGAAGGTGAGCTGAGCCTGCCCTAGCAATAGAATACAGTTTATCGTTGACTCTATTGCATAGTTGACAAATAATGAGGAGAACACGTACTTTGGAGAGAAAAAAACGTAAATGACTTCTCAATGAGTGAAGATATACTATATTTCGTTTTTGTAGGTTCACTATAATGAGCATTATTATTTTTGATGCACGTCCGTCTCTGCCAGACAGACTGGAGCCGACGGGAACGATTGAACTGCATGGTTTGAAGAGACCCTTCCTGTAATCCTATTGTCGAAATTGACCTTTTTTGCCTTTCATTTTCCCCCAATCTATTATCCACGGAGATATTTTTCCTTAAGCTAGTGACTTTGTGACTTCAAAAGAGGAGTCGAGAACGGTGTGATATTGTGAAGATTTGCTAGACTTATGGGTACCTCTCTTGCCGTCTCCGTGGAAAAACAGATGTAGATTGGGATTTGATTTATGATAATAAACTCTAATCCGTCCGCAAGGGTAGATGACACAGTTTAGAAAATTGAATACATAATCTCACTCACATTCTCCTGATAATTTTCTGCGCTACCTTTGCATTTTCAGATAAAATTTGAATGCATTAAGTATTTTGTTGTTTTGTACATTTATCCTGTCAATGCGGATGAAAGTACTCGCTTTAATTTTTGCTAACAATTTCACTGGAGGAACTGGAATCACTTGGCAGATTTTGGTTTGGAGCTCTTTCCACCAACTCCTCCTCCTTTCTTGGATGGTTAGCTGAATCATTAAACATATTGGGCTTCATTTATCCTAGTCGGCGCCCCGAATTTCTTGATGAGTGTAACCATTCTGTATTTGAACTCCATTTAAAATCACATTTTAAATGTGATATTGAGAATTGGTCAGTTTTTAAAACAAGTACGTGCATTGAGTATTCGTTTGAAGAAAGAAGAAATTCTTATACGTGTAAACCGTCTTATATTAACCATATTTTATTACATATAAGTAAGTATGGTACATGTTCAGATAAAATTTTCATACGATACGTTGGTTTTTTCAACCTTAAGTTTGGTTATTACATAGACCACTGAATAAAAGTCATTAATCGAATTAGCGAAATAGCTTTTAAAATGAAGTGACGATCGGTCCAACGTCAAAATCATTAAACTTGAATTCTCAAGAGGACTGTTTTAAATTTTTCGAAAGTATGAGGCTCCAAAAACTCATCTTGTGACATTTGACTTTTCCAGTCTATTTTACCTTGCACTCTTACTTTTATTGCCCAAGCTCATTCAGGAAAAAATCGTTCTGATCTCCAGTCTTGAATAAGAATAGAGTTTCGTGAAATGTTTTCGTCTTTGCGTCGTATGACTTATATGGTGGTTAGGGTCAGGTAGTTTCGGTAAATCCTAATCAGTCAATGAGCTCTGTGGCACTTTACGCAGGAAAACGTGTACACATTGTTGGTTGACATTCTTAAAACTTTATGAATGAGTACGTGTGAAAACAGCCGTAGACTGTCTGGCAGCGTAGCAGGTACGTAAGTACATTTTCTCAATGAATTTTTGTTAACAATGAAGCGGAAGAAGGTGGGGTGCAAGTTGTAAGAAAAAAGTTGGCTCGTAAACTCTTGAGAAGAAAAACAAGAATGAATAAATGAATGAATGGTAGAATCTCCAGATTCTTACCTGCTTGGTTACAACTCCGAATCTCTTCATTCAAGAAAATTCATTGATTTCTTTGAGGGTTCTCTTCAGATCTACTAGTATCCGCCCTTGTATGAGGCACCACGATGGTTCGATTCCCTCGGCGATAGTTCGTTGAATGAAAACGGAGTTGACTTCAAACAGCCATAATAGTAATACTTAATAATGAACTAAAATATGCCATATTGATCAACCCTAAATTTCATTGCCTTCGAATCTCCCTCGATCATTGTAATGTTGAAGTAGCTCTACGTAAGCTAAGAAATAGGGCATCATCAAACTCCCCCGTGCACTTGTTCATGCTGAAGTTTCTGTGTGTGAGCGGAAGTTATCATTAAAAATAGCTGACATTCATACCCCCAGCATTGTCCACCCATTTCAGCATCACTATGGCTCTAAAGGGAAAGCTTCAACGAGGATGGAGTGTCATTGACAAATAAATGCCACTTTGAACAACTTTTATCAGGGATCGGACTGAATGAAAGTGCCCGAAGTGTTCATTAGAGAATCGATTTTCTGTACAACTTTCGGTATAAAAGTTATACAACGCCACAAAATTATTTGTCAATGAATCCATCTAAACGACTTGCACTTTCCTGTTGCAATAATTTCCACTAGTAGTAAGTTCCTACATTCTAAGCTCATTTAGCATGTCAGCATTGAAACAGCATTGGTATATGCGGAAATATTCTTTTATGCCATAACATGATAAAAGACCCCCAACTTCATGATATTGTTTTGGGTGGTGATCTTAACCGAATAAATAAAAGTTGATGGATATGAAAAATCCAAATATTATCTGTGCCTGTAGCAACTTTATCTGACCAGCTTGTCCAATGTTTGGGGAAAAGACTGAACCCCAACAAAACGATTTATATAATGTTGTGGTGGGGAAATGGACACAAGCTGTGGTAGTTTTCAAATCGTATCATTAGCGATCTTATAAAAATATTGGGTGAGCTGCAACAAAGATGTGGTGGCACAGGTGGAATTAAGGACTTGTAATACTTTATTTAGGATAAACTGCACACTAGAATCAAGTTTGGAGGAGGGGTTCCCCATTGACTTCTGCTCTTCGTTTGTTGTTTCTTGAGCAACATATATACTTACCCATTTAAACATGAATAATGAAGATCGTGAGAAACCAGAAAAATCATTACCTATATTGCTACAAATAGTTTCAGAACGAGGAAAGAAGACGTTCTGATTCACTATAAATTGCAAAACGTATCGAACCAACAATGTTCTTCAAAAAGGTTGATGCATTATAACAGCAGTGTTGGTGCTCCGCACTTCCGCATATCGGAAAGCCTACTGCATGAAAAGGACGAACATAAACCACAATCATGGATAGTCTTAGGAAGTTGTTGGGTATTTTTATAGATTCCTTGGATTTCCAGTAATTGAGCTGAAAATCCCTTCCAGAGAAAGTTCTTTAATCGGAAAAAAAAGTCGGAGAGAAAAAGAATGGAAACTTTTTACAGCTTTTGGCAAAACCAATAATGTGTGTGTGAGTGACCCACTCTCCCATTGTTTTTGCCCTGTCTCGATACTTTTTCCTGGAGAGAGGAGCAAGGCTTTCCGGAAACTCTCATTTAGCAGAAGTTGAACTTACTTGTGACTGTATTTAAGCAATACACTCTTGCAAATGGAAGGACTATTTGGTAGTTTTCCTTCCCCCACACCACTGCTCACATATTTCCTTAATGGAAAAATGGTGGTGGAGAATAATCGAAAGGAAGTGGCTGCGAAAAAAGTTGTGGTAAAGGCAACATAAAAACCCAATATAATGAGCTTCGACCAAACTTATTTAGACCCTCATTTTCTTCAAACCTGTTTCATACGCTGTTCCATTTATAAACTACTTATAGACTTGCGCAACTTCTCCATATTCTCATAAGCTTGAGAGATAGAAGAAGACCTTGAAAATAGATCTGCACCTTGTGTTACATGGATGGTTATTGATAGAAAAAGGAAACCTTGACGCAGGTCTTCGTTTTGGAACTTTTTGTATCAAATTGCACAATACAATTTTTAGTTTTGGTGCACTTGATCGGGTTGATTGCTTTGTGATGAATACATCTTTGATTGTGCCTGCATCTTATTCAGATAATTTTTGCTGTTTCCTTAATGCTGTTAGTAATCGAAAAGAATCTAATGCTGTTTTAAGTATATAGTTGGATCTATTGGAACTTTTCAGTAACTAATTAATTATCATATTACAATCCATATTCATGGTGAAATTTGATCGACATCATCGTCCATCAACTTGAATGCGTAAAATGATATGCTCTGAGACTTTAAATAGTGTTTTGAACAAAAGTGATCTATGTAAATCTGACATCTTTCTGTGCTTGTAAGTACGATATACCTGTACGATATTACAAAATCAATTCATTGATATATGCATTGCTATCTTGACTCACTGCTCCTGGTAGTTTCAAAACATTCAAAACTGGGAGCATTTACTCCTCCCTTGTAATATAATCGACTGAAGAATGGCGACAAGGAGTGATTGCACGAAGAGCCACATCTTAAAATTGAGTGGAGGAATAAAAGAGCAGGCAGCGCTACTCCACTCACTTCTTGGGGAAAGACAATAATGGTACAGGCAAAGAACCATAGATATTGATAGAGAAAAAGGCAAATATCAAATTGAATGGTATTATTACATTCTCGTTGGCCCAATTCAATTGTTCACGTAGTACACACTTCGGGAGGCATAGATGTAAAAAATACGAGCCCCATAATAATATTCTGGAAGAACGGTAAGATAGATGCGCCCTCAAATAATGGCTCTCTGTATTTCCCGTCGGTTGCTCGACTCCCCGCCGCACTTTTTCCTACTCTCGAAATATCGGGAAAAGTGAGTGAATCAAATGAAGCACATAAGAAATAAGAAATGGGAATGGAGTTTGGCGAGGCAATAAAACGGAAATGGAGACGAAAAAAGAAGTGAAAGGGCAATAGTTTCATAACGTATCATGATGATGGGTAAGTAGAGATATCTAAAAAAGGAAAAGATGATGAAATGAGGGAATCTGTCCTATTGAATCGCTCTTTTCCCGAGAAAAAGAAACACTAAAGTACTTGATGTAGACATTGAGATAAAAAAGGAGAGAGAATTTTTTCTGTGATGAGAGGATGGGAGAGGTACATGCAGGCGAGTGAGTTTACCACATTATATTACTTTACACTGCACATATCTTTTGGTAGCGCAATAGTATTTTTTTCATGACTATCTAAAATGAACGAGGGCACGATTGATACTGCATGAAGAAAGAGCTGAGCACTTTCCGCCTCCTTATAAGGACCACGTAGATTGAACACACATTAAGATGTTATACGTCGAGAAATTGAATAGGGAGACTAGGAAATGCAAGATAAAGAAAAGTTTGTCTTGGAGCGGCGGAGAAAGAAGAGAGAGAGAGAGAGAGGTTACTCTCCGCATCTATTTTCTCTCATCTCATCCTAACATTTTCTTTTCGGGAGGAACCCCTGAATTAATCTAATGTTGTAGCCTCCATAGTCGTCAATAACCAAGCTGTGGTTAAGGTCTACAGAAATTGGCTAAGATTTGTTACTACACGAGCGAATTATATAAAAGAAATAAACTGAAGAGATAAAGAGGAAGAAGATGAAAAGAATTGGAGTATTTTTTTTCCTTCAAGATCCCTCCTCCCTTTTTTCGGAGGCGCATATTCCTTGATCAAATAAATGGTTTGAACCCCATTATCTTAGTATTTTCGGGCTCCTCTTTATTTCTTGCGCTTTCCCTGAGATGAGAAGGATGTGAAAAAACATAATGTATTGAAATTCTTTTATTGATCAAATACGTAGAGCTCTACACTTAAATTTGATGGATAATGGAGTGAGCGTGACAAAAGTATCCTACACTCGCTTGTACTCGAAATTTAAGTGGAAGTTTAATTTACTTGTAATTCCTAGCTGAAATTGTGGACTATCTCCGAGGAAAAGATCAATTTGGCGAAAAAATTCGATTTCATTAAGGAAAATGGTTGATCAAATCAATATAAGTAGGATGAATATAAGATGAAAGTTTTTAAGGGAAACAGGAAAAACTTGACTGTTGTCAGCTCCTTATGAAAAAAATTTCTGTCTCTGTTGATGGTAATAACATTTCGAATAAAAGTTGCGTGACATGAACCTAATAAATATAATCATGGTGAGGAAACTATAAAACGGCTCAGTTGGTTCTTTCGAAATATGTGGTGAATCAGCTATCTCTCCCCGATTCAGCTACTACCTACTACCACATCATCGCAGAAAGTCGTCCTCCACCTATAAAACGTTTACTTTGAGCTGCTGCTTAAAATAATCGGCTACGCTTCGCTTCGTGAGCATCATCTCAGGTAGTTTTGTTCGTAATCCAGTCATAAAATTCCCATAAAGTTGATGCCACGTAATCCATAACGAGACATCATAATCAAGGTTGTTTAGCGAGACTTGTCGTTTTTTTAATATCCTTAAATTCTCGACGGGGATTTTGATGCGTTGAGAGTGAGCCGCCTCTCACGGCCTTTTGCGCCTTTTTCTTCACGGTGAGGCTGAAGCGCAGCGTCTTGTTATTTTTTATGGCTTACCACACCAAATTAAGCCAAATGAAGAATCATGTGAACGTATTATNTCTTCACGGTGAGGCTGAAGCGCAGCGTCTTGTTATTTTTTATGGCTTACCACACCAAATTAAGCCAAATGAAGAATCATGTGAACGTATTATTAAATGCTTGCAATTGTGATGCGATAGGCTACGTGAATATCAACATTATTAATAGAGAGGTAAAATGAATAAGCTGGAAAACGTGATACTTGTCAAATATGTAACGTTTTATTTTTTCTAAAGAACCAACGGTACAATGGGCATGTAGTAGTTTGCTTCATTGCTAAAGACATTTATTTAGAATTTACGTACGACTATTTATTTACTCGACCGTTACAATATTTTACAAATCGAAATGTAGTTACAAGAAAGTATATGACAGATAAATAGATAGTCTCAAAATCGTTTATTTAAAAGTTCTTAAAATAATAATATTCAGCTATCATCGCCCCTGTAGTTCATTACACTGAGAAACGAAGTAATAATATCACGCTAAATCTAACACACTACCCATACTTATTGAAGAGAACTGTTGTGATATAGCTGTACAATAATCTCTAAGAAAGTTAAAGCTAGCAGCAAAATGCAACACTTATTCAATACTTTCGTCGGAACTGAAACTGCAGTGAATAAATAATCTACATTCTTTTGTGGACAGGATTCTGGTTAGGAATTCAATATCTGATATATAGAAATATAGCTGAATAGATGAAATCAATATGACCGCTTAAATGTGCTTAAGAACTTAACGGGAGTTGGTGTTTTAGAGCCACTAATCTAGTGGGTATGGTACACCTATCCTTGTCCACATCTTATCCAATATCAAATAGTATGATTTTTCTGCACATTTTCCCGAATAACTGAAAGAAACTTACTCGACAATGCAACTGGAATCAATGAGAAATGCCATTACTGACGTTTTTTATGCGTCATAAAAAATCAAGACGATTGCGATTTGAGGATTGTGAGTGGTTGGGTAGATGCACTGTAATACTACTTACAATCGATTTGAGGATGTTAATTGTAGATCATTTATGAGTTGTGGGTGATGTGATGCCAGGGCGTGGGAAAGCATGTGATGTAAAGCTACACTATCAAGTAAGTAAATTTATGTGTGGACGTAAGGGGGTGTGAACTGAAAAAAGTGGACCCTGTGAATTGTTAAACATTCCGAAACATACCACTTTTTAATTGAAGCATCAGAATTACAATTTTTACAGCTAAGTAATTTACTATTTACTTCTCATATTCTTACATTATATTCACAAGTAACCAAACTTTACTTACGACATATTAAAAATTTTACCACGATATTGCGCCTATGAATATTTGATTTATGTGCATTGACTGTTCCTATGTTACGCAGAGATGTAATGAACTGATACAAATAAAAGAAAATGAAAAATTAATGTGTAGGAGCACACACATGACTAAAATTATACCTATAACCGTAACCCTAAGTCTTTGGATTAAAACGTAGTTTGACTTCTTTCTCTAGCAAGAAACTCCTACTTACAGGGAACTTTTTTGCTGATTCTCGTAGCTCAACTAAAAATAAAAATCTGACTTTTTCATCTTACTTATATCAGAGCCTGCAATCATCTCTTGAGGGAATATAGGGAATATGAGATATTACCTTGTCGAGAAAATAGTGTAAGTATCTATTTCACTTCATAACATTTGTTCTTCCAGTATTGTACGGAATCCATCAATGTCAACAGCGCCGACATATACTTACTTGCAGATACTTATTTGGACTTTTTATGGGATTATAAATAATTATCATAAAGGTTTTCACACGTACGTATGTATTCATAATTTTACCACGCTGTTGGAACGAAAATTAGAAAAAAACGTGTTTAAAGAGTTCTAATAAAACATCCTCGCTTGATATATATGTTTTGTATGATGGACTAAATTTAGGTTGATTTTAGTTCATCCGTGGTGAAGTTCCAATTAAATTTTGAATATTTGTCATGATTTTGTCTGTCTTTTAGTATCAGTGATGATCATCATCATGATATTTTGCTCTTTTTCCTACGTGATGCTCTTGGATAAGGTCCGTACAATCCTCCTGATCCGATGTCTCGCATTCAACAAATAAACAAATGCAAATTTTTAATCTTCTATCAATACAATCATAAGGTTTAGTTTGTTGCCATACTTATCAAGCTTAAATGAAAAGGTGAAAGTACTGAAAATCATCGTCAGATAAAAAAGCATTTGAAAAGCAGCATCTCATCGGGGCAGTAGATAAACCATGTTCACTGATTCATTCCTTTTTGATCGTTCCTCCATAACCCAATGGAATAGAAAGTCATGACAAACCCGTTAGTTTCTAGGAAATACGGAATGAAATATATAAAACACATTCATCGGCCACAAGATGCTCGTTATAAACCAACATCTGTGTCAAAATGCACGATTGGTTATGGAAACCTCAATAAAGGCCTTTCTTTTCCCTGGAATGACGGCATAAACACTTGTTTAATGTAGAAATACAATGGGAATCCTGTGGCAGAATTTTGGGGAATGAAAATGTGCAAGTGACATTCACATAAAATAAACTTCCTCGCAAAAGCCGAACTCAAGAAGGCAAAAAATGTAACAATACGCCCTCCGTCCCGCGTATCCGGATATATGTCATTCATAATAGGGCTTATGGTCGGCAGGATGTGACAGTGTGCGGAAATAAACCCCAAACACTGCGAAGATGAAAGAAATGGTTTGTGTCATCATCATCGTCTTCTCTTATTTTTTTAGCAATCAAATAATCTTCACCGTCTAAATTTGATTCATTACATGAAATTTGGAACATGAGCCTCTCGGCATTATCTATTTTACGAATATCAAAGGACTTCAATATATATGGTGGAAATTATACAATCATGGTAAAATGAGGAATTCGATTTATTAAATACTTTTGATTGCAATTCTGAGCCACCAAAAATCCGAAGGTTCAGAGTTGTTCCACATTCCATTCCAAAAAAAATCATATTCGGGTTTATTATGTCGTGAGCATAAAATCCGTAGAGCTTGAAGGACACTGTTTGGTAGGGTGGAATAAGGTCGAGTGGAAAGATGAAGTTAAAATCGCAGCAGGGGACAGTAATTATTTCCCCTGGTTAATGAAACCTTGGAGCAGACCGTGAAGACTAATTGACAGAGGAGTAATAATTCCCGCAAAATCTTGAAAGTGGGCGTGAAGGACAAATGATTGTACAATTTTATGAGCTGCTGGAAAACCCATGTACCAAATGCAGTATCTGAACTTTGTGGTGTATTTGTAATGGAAGGATAGTAAGGACGATGTGGTGAGCAGGAGGCAATGAAAGTAATATGGAAATGTCCAAAAATTGTACCATAACTCAAATTAATATTTTCTGCATGCGGAAAATTCCTGTTCT
Source organism: Tyrannoseira gladiata (assembly GCA_027744355.1). Taxonomy (NCBI): domain Eukaryota; kingdom Metazoa; phylum Arthropoda; class Collembola; order Entomobryomorpha; family Entomobryidae; genus Tyrannoseira; species Tyrannoseira gladiata. The sequence continues at coordinate 2,297 of JAHZNH010001651.1, read as the reverse complement.
GATTATTCTCTAACCTTTGGTACTGCAGAGCAAATATCGTAGTTTTAGACCAAGCACATATGTATCACGTGGCCTTTAAAAAGCCATTAAATTACAATACACTTTAAAAATAGATGCAGCAAGCGATTATGATTATCATCAGGCTTGTCACAAAATTACATGCACGAGTGACACATTCATCGTGTTCTGATGTAAACAACGAATTAATTTTTTTCCGAGCGAGCGTCTGCAGTGTTTTGCATGCTTAAAAGCATTAGAATGGCCTCACGGTTGGTTAAACCCTATCAACGAAATCAAAACTATTAGACTTATACATATATATTTTTCCTATGTAGACGTTTCTATTCATGTTTTTGTGCATCGCGCAAAATAACTAACATGGGAAGGGAGAAAGGTTATTATCCCATATATCAGTGGTAATAATCTACACGACGAGGAAAAGAGCTGAGCTGATTCTCTCCAAGTGAGTTCATCATGACGAGGTTTTTTCTTCTTTTTCAACGCTTTCTGATATCTTTTACTTAAACGGCTTTCATGCCCCATTACCAAAACCACCGAAACAAATCCTTTTAACAGCTTCACACACACACACAAACACCCGACTCCATCAGCCGCCTACAAAATCAAAACGCATTTGGCCAACCAAATCCTTTCCTCTGCCACATTCTTAATCTGTTTTTGAGGGTTCTTATGCTCCTACTTACTCACTCGTACGATTCTCCCCGAGATGAAGAAAGAGAATTGTCTTCTTCCACAGAATGCATTACAATTTCGAAGCTCCAGAAATATTAGATTCCATATCTACATATGGAGAAATAAACAAGTAGGAAGTGAAGGAGATTTACATTGGTTTTCATATAACTCATGAACAACGTTTTGTACTTACGAACAAGTCCAAAATTACAACGACTTAGATTGCAATTATGAACCAAAACATTTTTTCCATCGAGTTTCTAGTGCTTACGAATGCAAGTAAGAGCAAGTGCATGGAGACAAAAGTTAAGAAAGGATGGAGTGAATGAGTGTGAGGAATTAATGGTGATTAATGAGCACAGGAGTCATTAGCAACAAATGCCTACTTTTCGAGGAAAAAAGCCACAACGATTTCTCCTCAGCATTAGAGTTTAGCGGAAAAAATTATTAAGTTGTTTTTTGGTATTCTTCCGCGTTAATTTAGACAGGTCGCCGGCAAAACTAAAAAGGGATGCTAGTTTTTTTCTCCGATGGAATGGGATACCAATACAATCGTTAGGAAAGGAATGAGTCTGCGAATGATACTCGAATGTGACAACGTTATCCCCGCTAGATCCCGTCTTTGCGCATGATTTATTGGAACAGAATGATCTTAATAAAAAATAATAGCAGTTTATGTAACAATTGTTTATTAAAACAAACAGCATGTTGCACAAGTTGAGCTCAGCGAGGAACAAATGAGGGATCTTTCTCTTATACTCCAAACAATTCATTATCCTCTCCCCTCCTCCCTCGTCGAGAGAGAGAGAGACAGCGGAACTGATTTAATACGCCAGGGGAAAAAGAGAGAATTGGGCGGTGCATCACATCGCATCTTTACCAATATTTATTGTTTAATATTATACACAGGGGAATACGTTCTCACATATCAATATTAATAACGCGACTCATCTTTTCTCAGAGCTATTTTTCCCAAATGCAAACTCATCAAAACAAATAGTATATGCTTCAAATAAAAATTTCACACAAAATTCTCAGCGTTTTAACGAATTTTTTTTATCAGAAAGTGCAAAATAAATTTAGTTCAGGACTGGTCAAGGGAATACTTATGCGTTCCAGGTCGCCAGAACCGGAGGAACGAAGTAACATATCAGAATTAAAAAAATAAGAAGAAAGACTTCCACCATAATTTAAACTTTGTTGTCGTTTCAGTTCATTGCCGGAATGGAATCGGAGGGACGAAGTACAATTTTTCTCATGTGAAAGGTAAGGTTCTTCTTTTTTATAAATTTCATAATATTTCCTTTTAAAGAGCATCGCCATAATGATAATAATGATAGGAGAAATCTAAAGCCATAACGCATTAATATGTACGTTTGCATTCATAAATTCAGCATCTAATCTTGATCCTCAATTTGTTAGGATGGTCTTCTCTCTCTTTCTTGTTGGGAAATGGGGTATGATGTTTTATGGCGCAGCTAAACGATGGGGCACTAAATCCTCATGTGCAAGCATAAAGGTCGTAAAAAGTTGTGTAATGTGACATTTGTAGCCAAACACACTCCCAATTACACCAAATATACTTCAACCATTCAACTTACTGC
>JAHZNH010001650.1:0-12038 GCA_027744355.1 Tyrannoseira gladiata | reverse complement strand
TCTGAATTGAATTGCCTTGGTGGCTGGTTGCCTCCTAACCGGAAATCGATGCAATGCATCAAGCACGGGAAGAATGTAGGAAGTTAGAAGGAGAAAAAAAATGCGTAGAGAAGAAAGTTCTCGAGAAAGTTTTTTTTTCGGTTTTTTCCTTCTAGGGGAAATGAACGGGAAAAATGAATGATTTTGGTGGAGTAGTACTCAATGCTCCATGCATAGAAATTACCTTCGGTTTGGGGAAATAACGTTTCAATTCGTAAATAAATAATCTGGCAATCTTCTTCCGAGGAGAAACAGGCGCTACTACATAACTAGCTTTCTGCACATGTGATAGTGATGAATGCAAGCAATAAAAAATCATATCATGACCGTGGCCATGAATGAAACTGGGGAAAAATCAAATAAATAGGGGGGTTGAAGGACATCACATAACTGCAGCACTGAATAGAGTTCAGAATTCCCGTTGATACTGAATGAGCAAGAGCACTCTTCCTTATTCCAAGATCCTTTATCTGCCCACGCCAAATGCTCAAGAGTCGGTTCCTAATTTCTCCCGAAACCAATGAAGATAAAACCATGTTGTCTGTGCAATTCATGCTCTCTTGAATTGGTCACTGAATGTCACTCCGCAAATGTGAAAAATTGCATTAGAGAAAATTTCATGAGAGTCGCCAGAAAAATATACAATTCTCTACATTTGTTATGTCACTAACTCCGGTTGCATTACTTACTGGGGACATTGTTGAGTGGAAATGGATTGGATGCGGTATAAAGGAAATCTGACAATGAGCTTGGGTGGAACTGAACAACTCACTCATTCAACCCGCACGACTTACGGAACGTGCTACCAGGAAAATGCAGATATTTTCATGTGGCTGAATCAATGAATTGGTCTTTGGTCAGTGGTCTTGTCTGGCCCGGATTTGGATATGCAAGCACCTAATACTCTGGTAGAACGATACTTTTATTTGGAGTGTTGATGGAACGGAATGGAATGGATAGGCCGTCACTCTCTTTGTGTCCTTTGAATTTCAAGTGAGTGAGCAGTGAGCACTTAGGTGCGATCCCCAACTCCAAGTGGGCGAGGAAGAATTGTTTGTTGGATGTGGATGCGGATGGGTGGCAAAAAAAAGTTTTTTTCGTCCTCGTTGGTCGCCTCACAATCAGTCTCAGTGGACCTTTACTATTCTTACAGTTTATCTCCACTCGACGGTGCATTGTACTCCGTCTGGAAGGAAATAAAGGAGTGTGGGGGAGTTCGAGAGTTGAAGTGCACAAAAAGGGTCTCCCCCTCGTGGCATTTCACTTACGATGGGAGATGTGATGCGATGTGATGTGAGTAATATTCACCTGTCGGCAATCCTCCCAGAGGCAATAAATCACCCGGAGAAATTAATGTAATGGTGTATGGAAGGACCTCGGGGAAGAAAATTGTAGTTTTTCGAGAGAAAGACAAAAATAAAATAGAAAATAGAGGAAAATAACATGTTTCACTGAATTCCATTTCCCTGTAGTACCTAAAAAATAATGCATTATTAGCAATATGGAATGGCCAAGTGAAGCCCATTCGGAGGAATGGGAGTCGTTGTCGTGCATTACAGAAGTAAATGTCACATATTTTGGGGTGCCACCCAAAAACGACTTCTGTGGAGTAGGAGTTGAGGAGTGGCTGGGATTTTTATGACGGCTCAACTAAGATACGATATGGCTACCACTAAGACCCCACTTAATTTTTTACCCCCTCCATAAAAAACGGATTTGTAGCAATTAAACTTAAGCGAAAGAAATCATGCTTGGCTTAGGAGAAAATATATAAAAAAATTGGCGTGGGGGAACGAATGCCAGGGAAAAGGCGGAAGGCAATAAAAAGCATTTTTTATACTTTTTGAAAGTCAAGCCAGGATGTAATCGACCTTGGAGAGTTACGTGTAGTATTTTTTACTGATATGAACGTGCTAAGCTCGGACTCGGTAGTAAAAAAATCCTAGAATGTCATGTTGGAGTAGGGTGGGATTGGTTTCCGGAATTTCTGGGCTGAGGAAAAAAAGGGAATGAAATGAGTTGGCTGGAAACGTGCCCAAAACACAGAACACAGGGCAGACCATAGACGAGCCGGTGTAGGTTGGTTAGTACATTTTCATGATGCGTTCCATTCCAAGGAAGCGGGGTGTCCTTGCCGAGGGAAAGCGATACCATAGCAAACACGTCCCATCACATTCCCCCATGCCATGCCATGACCATGTCTAAGGGGAAATAGAATTTTTGTGTTTTTGTCAATTATGATTTATTAGTGACGCGAAATGAGAGTTTTAAGGGGGAATTAGGGGATTAAAATACCATAAAAGGATTGGAGCTCATAGCTTCGTTGGGACATCCCCTGAATGGCTGACGCCGATACCCGGAGTGATGTAGCGGAAGTTCTGGAATTCCTATTTGGGAAAGAAAAAGCAGACCACACCAATTCCAGCAGGATGAATCACCAGGGTCGCTCAGCCTTGAACTGGTGAGGGTGATGGTGATGATGATGACGATGATGGAAAGTGAAGTTGAAGTTAAAAGTTTGCCCCACACAAATATTTACTTTTTTGGGTTGGATTGGAATGGATTGGTTGGATTCGCCCGCTTTACTCCGCTCGACCATTTATCACCGTTTTGACAACTCGGGGAAATCCACATTTGGACAGGGAAAGCAAACACTGGTTTAGCTCATGGATGAAGTACTTTTTTAGGTAGAAAGAGGAGGGATTTTTTTGAATGTGACAAAAATAACTCATTACGGAAGTCTCTTTTTTGTTGAGTGGAACATCCTCACTATCCTCAGTGATTTGTAATTACTAAAAGTACTGACGGGACAGGGCAGACGTTTTTCCGGGAATTTTTTAGGTGGAAGATTCGCTGAGTTGCAATTTGCTCTTGTGTTCAAACACCAATTTTTTGATGAGTTCCACAGGAAAAAAGTCCTAAAAGAAATGAAAATATTTGACGGGCAAAAAATATCTCTGAATATTCATGGTTGAAGATGAACAAAACCGAGAGAGGGAGACATATCTATTGAAAAAAGTTAAAATGCTTAATGGTCCTAAAGCTCGGAGTGCACTTGGGATAAAAGCTGAGCACACAACTCCACTTCAGTACTTTCTCCCGGCCTAAGTTCCGTTCCACCACGCCGCAATACTTCCTTTCTTTTATCCATAGAGTAGTTTGCCCGCATCTTTAAGCAATCAAGAATCCTGAATAATTTAGTGCAAGCTGGGCATAGGTTGACCAGCGATATCGCGCAAACTTAATTTTTGGGAAAAGGTCAATCCCATCGTGATTAAGTGGTGGAGTAGGTATCCAGCTTAAGTAGGGGGGACGAGAACTGCGAATATCTCAAAACTTGTATCTTTCAGGCGGCAAAAATTAATTCTGACTTGAGTCGCATCGAGCCGATGCCTCCTCTCGTTTACGCAAGGTCGTATCGCAGTGGGACATCGAGACCGGCAAAAAAATTTTATTGAGTTTAGCATCGGCTCAGCTCCACTCAGTTCCAACATTTTTTTCCGGATGACGGTGGCCCAGACTGACGTATTCCATTCATTCCATTTCGATTAGGGCCTTAGACCCGTGCACTTAACCCATTGCATAAAAACCGGCAATCCAGGTTTTTTTAGCCTTGGCATGAAAAGCGCACTTCCCCCGTTTTGGAACTGAATTCTATTTCAGGATTTTATTGCGTGCTCCACTCGCTCCCTCCGTTTCATTGGCTTTGGCTTATATTGCTCATCTAGCTAAACTCGACTCGAGTCGATCCTTTCGCCTCAGTCGGGTCGTCGTATCATGTGCCATTACACGGTGTTTGTTTTTCCCCGTAGTACAGCAGCCAGTAGTCATCAGGATCCCTATTGAACGTTGTATTACAAGCTGAAGAAATGACGACAACATTCCAGACATTCTCCATTTACATAAGAACCGTGTCAGTGGCTCTAGCACAGACGCTTTAGCCCGCCTAATATTGCCAATAAAATTAGATGCTCAGCTCAGCTTCGATCGGGTACACAATGCAGCATATCCAGCTTCTTTTTTTCTTTCTTCAAGGAAAACTCTATTTTCTCCCGATTCTCATCAGAAGACAAAAAAATGATGGAGCGATCCCATCACCATTACCCCCTCCGCTTACGTAATTATCCGAGTACCAGGGAAACCGACGGAGAGATGTGATAGCATTACTGAGCTATTGTTCTCTCTTCCTCGATTCTAGCTCATTGCTATTTTGGGGATAATAAGAATAAGTACGTAGATGTCCTATTTTTCTATTTGTGGAACTAAATTACGATTCCGGGAGCTTCGAAAAATACATTTAACCAGAAATTTCATTCTCATCCTCAGCTTTCCCGGAACCCTAGAGGCTAGACACAACACAATAAGTTCGTACTTCTCCTCGGATGACATACTTAAATAAGTACTACTACTACTACTTACTTATTTGGCATGGCATGACAGCATTGTATGCCTCACAAAGAGTAATTTTCCTTTTCCTTCTCATTTCCTCGCACATACGGAATGTCATCCCCCTTGACATGCGAAATTTCACCCGAAACTCCACTCATATTCATATTTGATTGAGGTGCGTATTAATTTTTAATGAGCTCCAGTTTTTCCAATTTCCCTTCTCTGCTTGACAAATGCACCCCGTCCACCCATCCCATAAAAAAGTTCATGTTATTTTCTTCTTGGCGTTCCTATCCCTACTTTAATTTATTTCTGGTGTGTGTGGCTGCAAGAAAAATCAGATCAGATCTTTATATATTTATTTCCTCCTTGGAGTGAGTGGAGTGACACACGCTAATGTCCCCATTCATCGCCAGAGGGGAGAGTCACTCACTCATTGAGTGGGAGAAAATTACAAATGGCTTCTCCGCCGGCAAACATATTTGTCTTCGTGGGTTCCTATACACACAACCGAGAAGTTTTTTTTTGGTTCTGGTCTGGTGAAAAGGAGAAAATTATTGCTGGAGGAGCTTTGTTCACTTGGATGGATGGCGTAGAACACACCACAATTTATTCTTCTCATGGTAGCAGTACCCGGCTTCGTTTCCAAATCACTTTATTTTCTCAGTAATTTTCTCCCCCATGCTTAAAGCGACCACGATTGATTGCATTTTTTACTGGGAAGGCAAACCATTGTCAAAAATTGGGTTGACTTCTGAGGAAAAGGAANCCCCCATGCTTAAAGCGACCACGATTGATTGCATTTTTTACTGGGAAGGCAAACCATTGTCAAAAATTGGGTTGACTTCTGAGGAAAAGGAAGGGTTTTATCTCTGTTTCTTCCTTCTGGTAGATTTCTATTGGAATATGAAGTAATTTAATTTGTTGATTTGAACTAGAGGAACTACTTGGTTTTGATTCCCAATTTATGAGTGGAAATTTCCTAGAAACGATGATTCAGTCAATCTGGGATATTTCCTGGTGGGTTTGGTTCCCCGAATAGAGTTCTGGTTTACTCGTTTGTTCACTCGATTCAATCCAGGGAAATAGGTTTTGAGTGAGTGAGTGGATGAGTGGGCCAGAATGTTTTGCTCCAGCTTTCTCCTTGTATTTATTCCTCGGAAGGAAAATGCCATGCCCCCATCTTCAGTCACAATCAATTCATTTCATTTCCTAGAGGCTAAAAATATATTTTTTTGGTTGTGATGATGACGATCGACGATTGAAAGTCATGAGTCATGGTGTCACGATGCGATCGAACTGGGGAAGAAATATGTTATGTGCAAGAATCACATTTACTTTCACTGTTCTCCCATTTCCCCTCTCGCAAAAAAAGTTTTTATTTGCAAACTACTTAATTCATTCGTCCCAAATCCAGATCCGATATCCCCCTCGTACCAGTCACCATGTAAAAGGGGAAGGCAAAGAAAGGAGCTTTTTCCTTCAACCAACCTCAACTCTCGAGACATTCGATCTCCCCTCCGAAAACAATGACCCTTTCTACTTGGGAAGTCAATAAGTGTCGTTTCATTCCCCACCATTTTTACGGGATGGTTGACCTCCGGATCCTCATCTTGTCATTTTTCACGGGGGAAAATAAATGCCTCCTTTTCTCCAAGGAAAATGGCATTATTTTCCAGGGAAACTTTCCCCGTATATTTTATTCGAATTCGTGACACGCAACCAGATCTGGAACCCGGAGTACGTCAGAGTTGCTATGGAGCTGAGTTACAGGAACCTGAAATAACGCTGAAATTGAAGACTTTCCCAATTTTTTCTGACGACACAGGCTTATCCTGAACTTTCTAGAGATAATCAGCGAGATTGGAAGACATCTCGTAATTTGCCGACATTTCATTAGAATCATTAGGGGAAATGAATGCCCCTACTTACCTCCAATTTTAGATTGAGCAAGATCGCCATTGATCGCGGGAATTTTTCTCGGAAAATTTGTTCACCAGAATAACGGAGATGAAAGTAGAATTGGATGGAAGTTCATGGGATGCTTCCTCGAAAGATTTGTTTTTGAACGGTTCAGAATCGTGAATAAATAGAAGATTGCTTTCCATTCAATCCTCATTTTTTCGAGGGAAATGACGCAGGAATACTATGAAGTGTTTGTTAGTCGCACGTTCGTAAAACTGGATGATTGTCGTAAAATACGTGAGTAAACGACTCGCATGACATCAACCGAAAGTAAAATATTGACACAATAGCGAGTTTACAATAACTACCTTCAGAATTTATAAATGAGTAAATGACAATCTAAAATAAATGGACAAAGCTATCCATATCGTCAACCTCTGGCTGGGTACTCCGGGTTGTAGGTGTATAATTAAGCAAGTGCATAAGTACTTACGCAAACGAGTCAGTTCCATTTACAAAGAGATTACAATATTTTGAGTCCTCTCCCCCTCTGGACAAAAATGGACGCTTGTGTTGTGCAAACATTATCATTGCTATTAAATGAATGTTCACCGCGGAATAGTACACTCAGTTAAGTAAGTTCGTCAAAGCCAATGAATTTAGCGCCGGCATGAGCATGGCGACACGTCCGGGACTGGTGTAGCCTGACGTGGCGTTCCCCTTCCCATTCTCCCTGGAATGACCCGATGTAAATACGTATACTTACTTGCAAGTAAGTACTATCATTCCATATCGCGTTTCTGCGTACTACGTGCTTCCTCCACTGAAATAGCTTCAGTGCCAGCTCAAAGTGATATAGTAAGTATTCATACGAACGATACAACCCCGGAAATTCCATCTGCGAGTGAGCGGAGCATGTGGTCGCGCTCAATAAATCACGGAGCTTCGGTATCGCGTCCATCCCGCTCCACGTGACACGCAAGGTAAAGAGAAAAGAGACACTGCCACAACTAGGGTATTGATAAGGAGACTATAATGAAGTGATACTTTTAAAAACCCCGGAAAATCCACTGTATTACTAACTTCCATATTATTTTTTGAGGACAGGGCACTCGCAAAGACAATATATGGAGGAAAGTAGTTGGAAGTCCGCTCATAAAAAGTGAAATTGGCTTGTGAGGGAAAGCCATGAAGCCTTCCGGTTCCCATCTGAGGTGATGGTTGCGTGTCGTTCTTTGTGATGAGGGGAGTGAATGGTATAGTAGTCGAACATATAGTACTATTAGTACTTAAATACGCTGTTTAGTCATTGACTCGGTATGTATAGGCACCCCCTTCGCCATAATATTTACGCTCATTAGTTATTCATTAATGTGGGCTTCCGCAGCAGCAAACGGACTGAATGGCTAACGAGAGAAGGATGTGAGAGCACGCCATAAAACGGTCACACGCGGGGTTTATTCTCGTTGAAGAGAACGAATCCAATCGTAATACCACGAATGAGAAAGACACATGGCCCATCCGTAAAAAATATTTCCTTTTGCGAAATGAAACCTCAATCCCCGATATCATTCTCACTGTATGGAGTGTACTGCAGTGGTAAATAACTAAGGTCTCTAAGGGCCCCTGGTGTTTGGAGTGTCACCGGATGGGAAGATAATTATTAATTGCAATTTATAGCACTTTGTCAAACCATATTACTTACTGCAGTGGTGGGTTGTCCTCGAGGAAAAGCTCTTCCCCTTTCTCCAGAATAAGATTCAAAGTTTGCCAAAGGCAATAGCGGTATTTTTAGGGTATTTCAGAACTCTAGGGAAACCCATTGAAGCCATTCTTGCACTCACTCAAGGTAAACGTTTCATTTTTCCCTGATTCAAATTCTTTCCATTACGATTCTACCTTTTTCCATGAATAATTTTTTTGGGAGAGGAGCTCTCTCTAGGTGCATCGCATCGTAGCCGGCGGGTGGGATGGGAGGGAATGTATGACTTTTTCATCGTCATGGGGGAATCTAATACATGCAAATGGAAGATAAGTAAGTACTACATTTCCCAGTAGAAATTGTACTAGCTAATATTCCCCTGTATGGAGGTGGAAGGATGTGGAGGAGCATGCCTGGAAACAGGCCAGGTGGTTCCAATTATTGCACTGCAGCAATAAAAATCCCCTGACTTATTTTTCTTCGGGGAAAGTATCCCAACTCTTAAAAAAAGTTTATTTCTTCGGCAGCCCACGTTCTTTCCTCCTCCTCAGTCCTCATGGTGGCTTCAACCGCCTGGTTCTTTGATGTTATCTTCTCCTTGTTTGCCTTTGTGCTGAGGAGGGGGAAAGCGTAGGTATTGCATAAAGTTTGACGACTGCTCTCACCGCCTCCCTCCCACATTCGCAAATTGTGAACATATTGTCTTCCCTCAGCGAATCTAGTTGGTATGATCTCCCGATAAAAAAACGGGAATCTCGCGAAACATTCATTGTCCATACTTTATCCCCGCTCCAGGGAAAAACTTGTGGCAGCCTCACATTTGCAAACATATCTCATCAGAACCATCGAGAAAGAACGATGAACAACAACAAATGTGTTGCAATACCCAGTATCCAGATCCAGCCTTGACTCACATTTTGCAATCAGTCAGTCAGGATGGGCAAATCCGAAATTCAAAACAAGTAATAATAGTAGAGTGGGGAAGGGGAATGGAAGTATCCAGTTGTTTCTCAGGAAAACGTGCCACACTTCCCATCTCATTTTGTAAAATTCCGCTTTTGATAAGCCTCGTCCAAATCAAGCGTGGCACATAAAAAAGTTTTTAATTCCCCCGGTGGAACACTTGTTCCAGGAATCCCGGAACAAAAACTTCGCTGGTTGGTTGGTGCGCATCCCATCCTAACCATTTATAATCCCAATCGGGAGAATCGTGATCCAGAAAAATGGGTTGCCTCACTAATTTGAACGGTCCAGTCCACCTCCGTTCAATCTGGGGCTCTGGGAAGTAGTTATGCATGGTTTCCATTCAAATCCAATGATGGATTCTCGTGGGCGATTAAAATGGACGTGGTTTTGGTTACCCTCTTCCATGGACAACATGTGTTCGAAATGGCTTCGATCCCGACATCAAACTCTCCTAAAATATTTTGGTGAGGTGACTATATTTTCCTTCTCGGGAGGGGAGAATAATTTCGATGTGCTGATGTGATGGGATGGCATGGCGTGGCATCATCGCAAATTATGGAGTTCTAGCGCTAGAGCGAGAGCAATTCTTTTTAGGCTAATGGCATTCCGTCTGGTCTGCGATGCCCCAGTCCAGTCATTTTCAGTGTCATCCGTTATCTCAAAAAATATGTATATTCGGGCTTGGGAGACCTTCATTCCCGTTGAAAGCTGAAAGCCGGTGAAAGTGGTTCCATGGGACAGGATACTACGATATGGCATGGCACGAGTCTGGGATATGCATTATCTCTTCCCCCGTCAGTGGGAATGATGGTGAAAAGCCTCCTGTGAGAGTAGATATTTACCCTGTCGTTCTTTATCTTCATGAGCTTAATTCCACCACGCCATGTCGCGATAATTTTTTTTCCAAGGGGGGAAAGCATTCATGTTAGGCCATCGTTGGTTCTTGGTGAAAAATGGAGCGGTGGAAAATTCACCGGAAAAATAACGAAGCACTGGATGCTCTTCCTGTCTCTCAGGAAGGAAGGAGAGGTAGAAAGTCGGGGACGCGTGAAATCCGCCTACATCCTACTAAATGTTCAATTCACATTCCATGTTTTAGCCAAGGTGGAATTTGCATTTTTCTCGAGAAGCACTCACTCTCCACATAACCCTATAAAGGCGCGTGAGTGAGTGAGTAAATGGTCTGGTCCAAGCTTGAATGAAAAAATTGGGGAGAGGATCAATGAAAAAAATACGGACTCAGGGAAAAAATTCCCTTTCTGAATTTTTTTTACAATGTAGCGTGACTAATACTTTAATGAGTGATTCCTTCCCAGTAAAAAGTGTGGGAGTAAAAAACTCGAGTGTTTTTTCAAAACTGCTGGATATTTCCAGAATTTCTAGGATGATGACGCACCACCAATTACTCCACTCAATTCTACGCGGAAACGACTGAAGTAAAGGCTGAAATCGCATTAAGATTAAAACGATACTTGAACATTCCATTAGCATTTTAACTAATCCCGGCATCATGACACGGCACATTGCACCATTTCTCCTTCTAATTTTACTCTTGGAGATAAAAGTTTCCCTGGAAAATGGTGAAATTGCCGAGGGCCCTAATTGGGTACAGATAATTAGATAGGCAGATACACTTATTTTGTTTAGGTATGGGGAAACCTTACACAATTGTTTTTAGGTTCAAGGAAGCGAATTACTTAAGTACATCCACGAGGATGACCTTTCCTTTTACGTGACGTCATGAATTTATCCGGAAAAGATAATTTATCTGAATGACTGGTCGTGATCCAGGGTGAAAGGGAGACTTTATCGTTTCCCTTCATTTCAAAAAAGGAAAGGGATTGCTCATATGCCAAACAGGCGATTTTAATATGGGCACGTGCCTTCTCCTTTTCAGTTCAAATCATCGTCACTTCACATCACACCAACAGAAACACCAGCATAGATACATAGATACTCACTTCCACCCACGAGTTCGATTGTGCTCGTTTCCCACTCCCCCACTCATTTCTTTCTCTAGTTCTCTTGTCGATAACTAACACTGGAGGGAAAACAAAAGCATCTCCATAACACCAACGCACAAACTACCCCCCACTAGAGGAGAGTTTCCGAGGGAAAATTGGAAATGGAACATTTATCACGATTATTTTTTAAGAGGATTACGCTCAAACTCATCTCATTAATAACAGCTCGGAACAGAAGTCAAGCTGTTATGGAGACCCATCTCTTGCATCCAAATTCTAATTCTCGAATTTCTCATCAGAAGTGGGGAAATGAGGTGAGTTTTCTGGTGAAAGCTTAGGTTTGTACCTTTTTAGAATCTTCTTTGTTCTTAGTCGTTCCGGACATGAATTATTTTGCAATAAATACTTGATTCCTTTTACGAAAAAATCTAAACTATATTAATTGACATTCACCTTAAGGATGTACTATTACGAATGGGAAGATTGCATCACCATTCTCTGACATTATTGTGTTCCTGCACCTAGGAGAACTTTTGATTTTCCTGGAATCGGGACTCCTCCTCGATGAGGAAGTTAGTTGCTCTGGGTAAGAAAATACTATTGTATCTCGAGTTGGGTTGAATGATTCACCATCACATCACCCGAGTTGAGTTTGGTGATTCACAAGATCCAATTCTTAGATCCTGTATTCCCCTGGAGCATCAATAGTATCTCAGTTGGAGTTTTCGCTGTTCCCATAGACATGCTAATTGCTACTCCAAGCAGAAGAACCTGAAGAAGGTCGTGTCGTTGTGTTAGCGCCGCTGCATTTTATTCCGCCCAAGCTATACAACTTCCTTCCAAGATTCTCGTTTCGATTCTCGTGTTTTTCTTATTCGTCATCGCATCACATCACCCTACCATCCATGACTACCACTTCCACGTTGCTCCCATCATTCACACTCCCATTATTCGATTTCCATTCCCCCATTCCAAAAGGAAATACAAGCGGGGTGGCTTGAAAAAAATAAAACAATTTTTTGTGCGTTTTGAGATGGGAACCCTTTATTTTTCGGGGGAAATGTCAGTCGCTG